>VXBO01005456.1:851921-871590 GCA_013400135.1 Rhinoptilus africanus | reverse complement strand
AAAATTCACAGCTGCTCAAAAAAAAAAAAAAAAGAAAACCTCATGAATTATTTATCCCCGCTCAGATCAATCCTTCAGCGTGCTGTCAGCGAGGAATCAAAGCCCCAACAAGGCAGGCAGGGGAGGAAACCGCTTCCAAATCCCCCCCGGAGCGGCCGGCGGGTCCATCGGCTGGCATGTCACATTTCGCCCCCTCCCTGTCCCCATCCCTGTCCCCGTCCCTGTGCGGCCGCAGTGCTGTGCCCGCAGGAGGCTGATGGAGCCCCGCACACACGCCCCATTTCTGAGCTCCTTCCAAGACCCTGCGTATTAATAATTGATGGCAAAAGCTTATTTTAAAGCACAGAGTCACCTTGTTCCCAGGGAGGATTCTCTTCCTCACCCCCAAATCCAGCCTATTCCCACCAGCACGGCACTAACCGAGGCCGCTTTATTTCTGACTCTGCCCTGCCCACAGTGACTCCAGCTCCTGATGCAGCCTCTGAAACTCTTAAAATCCCGTACCTCTGGCTGCAGCCAGCACCTCCCTCCCTGCCGGCTCTTTCCCCTGCAAAGCGAGAGGGAAGTTAAAAAAGAGCAATTGCAGAGGCCGAGGGAAGGAACCGGCCCCAGCCCCACCGTCCCCCACCTCTTCGGGGCTCTGCAGGCATCTCTCATGGACCCGCAGCTGCAGAAGAGAGCAGAGGACAGGGACACACAGGGACTGGAAAAATACCGCTTGTCCCCCAGTCTGGTATGGAACAGGGTTGAGGGCGGGATGGAGAGAGAGGAAACATTCCAGATTATTTTTCTCTTTGCTTTTCAGAGGCAAAATCCACCCCTGCAAAGAGAGATGGGCAATGCCCTGCTCGCAGGGATGCCCCAGGCTTCGAATGGCGACCAGGAGCACTTCCAGCACGTGGAGGCTGGGCTCTTCCCTCGCCCCACGGCGAGGCCGGCTCTGGATGGAGGGGCCGTGGGGGGAGCTGTGGGGGCGATGCCGGTGCGGGGGCTCTGGGTAGGATGGCAGAGCCGCTTGCAAGCCCACAGCGCAATGCACGGCAGCAAAGCACCCCGACGTGCTCACACAGTGCCTTGCCCGGCTGCTTTGGAGACAGGCGAGAGCTTCAGTGGAGGAAAGGATCTCTCCTCCATCCTTTCTGACTTTCAGGACATTTTACATCTTTACTGACAGCAGGGAAGAGCCCAGCCCAGTGTCTGCGCCCTTTCCATGGGCTCCACCAACCAACCCCAACTCACCTGGGGGCCCCCGAACCCCTGCCCCCGTGTCAGGGGTGAGACCTCTCCTCCTGAAAGCACTGGTTTCGGCTTCTCTGTCTTCCCCACCCTGTGCTTCGTGCTGCCAGAGCTCTGGTCTCAACCTCCCTCCTGCAGTGTCTCTCCTCCTCGGGCATCTCCGTTTCCCAAGGCTGCTTAATTAGCCCCTGCAAAGCGCTGGGTCCGTCATTAACCACCCTCCTGCTCTCAGTCCAGAGTGTGTTTCGTGATGCCCCTGCAGCTCTGCTTGTGCAGAGCCCAACCGTGGCTCAGCAGCCCCAGAGAAAGGCAGGAGCAGGAGCAAGACCCCGACCCCCGCCATGCCCGGGGTCCTGCCGGAGTTTGCCTTTGCAGCACCCCGCTGGCAGGCAACTCCCTGCCGAAACGCCAGACAAACTGCATTTCCCACTGCCTTGACCTGCCTGTACCCCACCGAGGAGGGGGCGGTGGGTGCACAGGGATCAGCTCTTCCACCCTGGGGTCCCCTCCCTGCCGCCTCCATCCTACCCCCCCGGCGATGCTCCGGGAGAGCCCTGAATTCCCACAGCACCTTCCCCGGTGCCAAGCCATTTATCACGGCACACAAACAGCTCGCTCGCTAAAGGCCACGCCATGACAAAACGCCGATAGGTGTATTTACATTCAATATGTCCCGCTAATCTGGCCTTCAGAAAGCGTCTGCTGAATCTGTCCTTTCGTTCCTGGGCATCACCTCTTTAATCAGTCTCTCGTTACTGATCACAGATTGATTTCAGTTCCAGTAGCCAATAGGTTTTCCTTTTAATTTTCAGCATCACATTTAATTAAAGCAAGGTGGGTCCGACCCCATCAAATCATATCAAAGTCTGTCTAGGCCCCAGGTGAGTGAAAACACCGGCATAAATTATTGATTAATCTTTGTTCAGATTAATCTATCACTGCCTCTCCCTGGGCAAGCGCAAGGATGGAGCTCACGGGATGTTTGTCTTGTGGCAGCTGTTTTGTGGCTGCTGAGGCCACTGTGGTGTCACCAGATGGGNCACTGCCTCTCCCTGGGCAAGCGCGAGGATGGAGCTCACGGGACGTTTGTCTTGTGGCAGCTGAGGCCACCGTGGTGTCACCAGATGAAGAGGCCACGGCCAAAAACCTTCTCCAGGAGAGCATCGCGTCCCTCACCCCCTTCTCCCAATAAATCCCAGGGGTGCAGGCTTCACCCTGGGAGACTTCACTAAACTCACAGAGCTTGTTATCCTCTGGGAGAAGGGTGGAAACCGCAGCAAGAAGCGGGATTAAAAAAAAATAAAAATCCTTATTTCTGCACAAAGCTCAGACAAAAGGCCCTTGGGCTGGAAAAACAAGTGGTTTTCCCTCATTTGGGAGGCCCCAGAGCTGAAGAGTTGTCGGGAGCAATGCTCTGGGCAGGGAGACCCTTCTCCCCTCCCGGCTGTCACCGCCAAAACAGAGTTTCCAGACATCAATGGAAACCACCACAAAGCTCATACCTGCAGGCAGTTTTATGTCAGCGTGCGGAGATGAGGGATGACAAGAGGTGGCTGTGATGGGGAGAGAAAACTGAGAAAACACACATAAAGGGTCTTGCGAGATGAGGTTTTCCCTAGGTGAGCCCCGCCAGCCCCGAGCCGGGGGGATTTCTGCGAGAGCCTGGGCATAGGAATGATCCCAAAATGCTAAAAACCCATCAGAGCCTTGGAGCACTCGAGGGGTCCTCCGCGGCTCGGCCGGAGCTGGCTCCTCCAGCACTGCAGCATCCCAAACCCGGGGAGAAAAGACACCTTTGGGATTATGAATAAAGATGGAGCCGAGGCATTGCTCCCGCCAGCGCCGGCACCAGCGCCCCTGCCTGAATACTAATTGCTGCTCTGAGCCGAGACCACCTAAACGCAGCTTCGGGAAGGGGGCCTGGAAGAGGCAACATCTGGGGGAAAACCAGGTGGTTCTGCTGGATTCAGAAAAGTTGTGTTCTTGGAATAAACTTTGGATGCTGCCAAAAGGCGGGAGGGGTGAAGGGCTGGCTGGAAATAGCCGGAGAGCGGGGAGGGATTGCCAGCAGCATCCGAGCAGCTCGTGAGTCAGCAGCATTAGCTCCCACCTCACCAAGCAATCTGCAAATTGTGCAAATCTGCTTTTCACAGTTCACCTCACCTGCTAAATGGCCTCAGATTTACAGCTTGGGTGTTCAGGCTCAAAAAGGGCTGAGTTAATGAAGAAGCAGAAGGGAAAGGGGGAGGGGGGGGTGTTAAAACAAACACACAGGAGTTTGGGTCCCATTTGAGGAGACGGCTGGAGCCGTCCCGTGCAAGGGTTTATGCCACACAGTGCTTGGCTGAGCTCATTTTGCATTTACATCCCCAGAAACACCTGAGAGCAGTTCCCGAGCCCGAGCGTTCCTTTGGTTTCCCTATTTTTCCACCTGCAGCCCCCACCCGGACCCGTCACCACACAGGGGGGGACTCTATGATCAGGTGAAGATTTCCAATCCTTCTGGATTAAAATCCTCCCGCCATCAAACACAAACCGGACAAGGGGATCAGTCTATGCAAGGAGAAGATGAAAGGGGCCGTGTTTCCCCTCCCTTTGTAAAGTGGCGAGATCAATACCGCCTTTCCACCGGGATAAAAGAGGAAGCTCGGCTGCGGGGAAAATTGCCTGGGAAGGAGGAGGCAGGAGGAGAATGAGTCGGTGCAAAGAGCCACCCCAGGGTTTACCTTTCAAGTATTTTTAGCACCGAGCTTGGGAGTAAAAGCTGCAACCAAATAGTTCAGAGCAGGACACGTAGAGGACGCCGGCATCTGGTGGAGTTACCTTGGAGCAAAGGTCCTCAAAGCAGAGCCGGGGAATGGGGAGGGAGCCGAGGAGAAGAGAGAAACTCACGGCGTGTTCGGCTCGCGCTGAGCTTCTGGAAAGCGTGTGAAAGGCGGGTGGTGGCTTTAAAGTGTCTCTTGGGGTCTCGCCCCTTGGCTTTCAGATCTTTAACAGAAAACCTCTCAGCTCTTCACTCGGGGCTGCGGGTGGGAAGGTCCCTGTCAGTCCCGTGCGTGTGAAATCTCGGGGTTGAGGACCCCTGGGTGACGCGCCTGAGAATCCTCAGCATTCCCGGGAGCTGGGCCGCCGTTTGGCCCCGTCGGTGCCGTCCCGAACCACCACCCCCCTGAGCAAAAGACTTTGCTGCGGGCCAGGTTTAGCGCCGACCTATGCACCAGGGGCTGTGCCGTGGGCACAAGCACTGTCACCTTTTCTCACAGAAACTGGGAATGTCAATCCCGTTACAATCCTTAATTCAAACGGCATTTGCTCTCTTCTGAGATAATGTCATCTTAATGTTCTCCAACTGGCCACCATTAATCTTGCATCGCGGACGGACAGATCCTTATGGGTGGGGGCAGCGGGGGGATCTGCAGCACAGATGGATCAAGCGTGTTACAAAAAGGTGATGTGATTTATGTCTATATTACACCACAAACAAGGATATTTCTATAAGCCGAGCCCTGAACTAATACAAGTACGTGCCCCCCACACAACGGCATTGTTTCTTCAACTAGTGGTGTAAACACACTGTGGAGACATGTAACGGGGTATAATTAAATCCGGGTGGGAGAAACACCTTCCTACAAACAGCAGTTGGAAAAGAGGACAGTCCAGTGCACCTGGGGACCTGAGACATCCCTGCCTACGTGGGGCAACACTCCGGGGTCAGGTCTCCCCATGGAGTGACCCTGCACACCCCTCTTCTTGAGGTCTTGTCCCCCCCTTCTCTTTTTTTCTCCCCCTGGCTTCATTCCCTCTTCCCACGCAGCGCAACTGAGGGATGAGCGTCACCCAGTTCATCCCTCCTCATCCAACAGCCCTCATCCCAGACCTTACAGACGCCCCTGGAAGCACGCCACCTCTCCAGTGTCCCTGTGCCATCCCGGAGGTCCCTGTCACCCCCTTCGGCTGAGCCTCGGTCCCCCGGCACGTCCCGCGCGCAGGCAGGGGCCGCAGGTGTCACCCTTGGAGGTGTTACTACACCAAGGGTGGGATCCAGGCTCTTTGCCTGGATCCACCTCCGACCTCTTCCTGCTTCAGGGGTTCACAGATGCCCACCCACAAGAGCTACCTCTATTTTATTCAGCCTGATAAAGCGTCTCCGCTTGTCCTGGAGCTTCACCTCAGGAGGGGTAGCAGCTGCTGCATTCCCTCCCAGGGATGGGCGGATTGCTGCACCCTGGGACCGGTCCAAGGTCTATCGAAGCCAGTGGAAAACTCCCATTGACATCAATCAATCCAAGATTAAAAAGGGTTTGTAAAGCCCGCAATACCTCAGGGATGAAAGATAAATATAGAACTATTTTTGGAATTTACATTTTAAAGAAATATGAGTTTCCACAGCCAATAAAAAACCCCAGCATTGCCTGTTGCAATGAAAACCAGGGAATTATTCTCATCCTACAGACCCTGAGCACAGGGAAATGCTGCTGAAATCTAAACACAGTCCTGGAGGACAGAGCCGAGCCCGTGTGCCAAAACCCAGCTCGGAACTTGCCTGGAAGGATGCTGCAAGCCGGGAGACTTCAGCGCTGGCGGCCTTGAGCGCAATAAGAAAACAGCAAACGCAGCCTGGTTTGCGGAGCTTCCTCAAAAAAGCAGAAGAGGACAAAACGCCAGGTATCTGGATGTGGAAGTTATTTTCTTTGGAAGAGGAGCCTGAAAAGGAACAGCTTTATCCAAAGCTGGTAAACCAACAGAATTAAAATAGCATGAAACTAGCAGTAACAGTTTTTCAACAGAAAGTCTGGGTTGGCAGCACCGATTTAAAAATGCAGTGTGCAAACCAGTGACTTAGAGGCGGGGTTCTAATTTCTGAGACTTTTTTTCGTAATTACTTACTTTGCTTTCTGAATGCCCTTTAAAAGCTTTACTTTTTCCATGCTGCGCCGCTTTATCAAGTAGCTTTCACACAGTGCTCGCGCAGAGCTCCGACGGCACCGTACTTGGGAAAACCAAAGTAAATCCACTTTCAGTCTCCAGGGACGAAGGTGTTACTTTTTGTTTATATCACTGCTATTTAATGATGAATATTTTCAGCGCTTCTGATAACCCGGGTGAGGACATTATCGATTTCTCTACCTTGTGCTATAAGGCGGCTTGTATTAAAAAAGAGAGAGCTCAGCTCTTTTCTAGTTCGGAACCTGCTCGGAAAAGGCCCGTGTTTGCTTTTTAAGTAGTGGTGAACCAGCCCCTTCCCCCATCCCCAAGAAAACCTTTTAAAAACGTTCTTAGATGAAAAAGAAATGTCAACCTTTTTGCTGAATTTTGTAACAGTCCATTAAGAGTGAAACAAGGAAAAGAATTATTAACAGCAGCAAACAAACTGCTTTGGAAACAGATGTCAAATGTGGGAGTAAACCTGAGGATAAGAGCTAAATTCGTGAAGAAAATGTAGAGTTTTACAGCTTTTGAGCGAGTATGGGAGATTCTTTCTTGCAGAGGGCAGTATCCCCTACACACTGCTATCAGCTGGGATAATATCCGAGAGCTCATGTCTAATTACCCAGTACAATTAGCACAGTTGCCCACAGAGCTAGAGTGGGACTGTCCTTCCTGCTCTCCCATTGCCCCTTTAAGGATGGAAAAGCATCCTATGGCAATAATTTTAAATGTTTCATGGCACGGCTTCGCCACTGTCTTACATCAGCAATTTGCAGTTTTAATTTCAGGGGTGTCTGTAATTATGCGTGTAGAGCGAGGTGCACAGGAAAAACAAAAAGAAAATCTTAAGAGCTTAACAGCTTTCTTTTTTGGCACGTTTTGTTAAATACTCTCAGTTCAACTTCCTCCTGTTTTTCAGTAGGAGAAAAATATTTAATACAAAGAATCTAATTTGACTGTAATCTTCCCCGGCTGTTGCCTCAAACCCACGCGCAGTGGTGGAAACTCAACGGAGTGGGAGGGTACGATCAGGAGCACGTCATACATCGGCATCAATCCCCCCCGCTGCAGGCACAGAGGGGCCATTGGCATCCGAACCTCCCAGGAGAACCCAGGCTGCGCCTGAGCGGGACAGACCCTGAGGTGAAGGATGGGGACGGTTTCCCTCCCTCCCTGCAGCTGGGGGCACATCTGAGTCACAAAACCAGGTTTTGAGAAATTTAGGAAGAAGGGGGTTGGAAGCCAGCAAGCGTTTCATCGGACCAGAGTCACCTCTTAGCTCCGGGGGGAATTTATCACAAGATTTCTACAGGAGCTGGGTGAAAACTCAGAGAAAGAAAAGAAAATGTCATTAAGCCTCCCGTTAAGGCCCTGTTTTAGCGATTCTTGCTCAAATCCAGTGTTTTGGGACCCCACTTGCCCCCCGCTCACCCTGACCCCAGGGCCTGGCTTTATTCCCTCCAGCGGGATGCGGAGAACCACCAGCACCTGGGCAGAGCTTCCATTCTCTGCCATTCTCCGCTGACATTTCGCTTTCCTTCAGCTCCCCCGGTGAGTTCCAGCCTCCGCAGCTCTCGGGACCGAGGACCGGCTGGTTTTCTCATCTGGCAGAAAACGAGCGGTGGCCACAGGTCATCTCCCCCCGCGGCCGCTCTATAGATTGTTCTGAACCAAGGGGAAGCCACAGCCCCATTGTCATCCCCGAGCCCAGGCTGGTGGGACTTCAGTGCCTTTAAATAAAAAAATAACATATATTAAAAAAAAAAAAAGGCTCCTGCTTTCTTCTTAGCGTTTTCAAGAGGGATCGTCAACAGCAGCGAGGCTGTAAGGAAAGAAAAAGGGCTAAAAATACCTTAATAAACCCCAAATGCATGCGGGAAGTGCAGATGGTGAGAGCCAAGGGCAGGGCTGCGCTGCACAAGCACAGGCTGCTTCGCCCCGCTATCAATTTTATTTTTATACCAAGGCTACAGTGAAATTTCCTGCTAGTAATTCTTCACCTGCGGATGCCGAATGAGCAGCCTGTTGTGAAAACTCAATAGCTGAAATGTTGGTACCGTGGGTTAATTGTAATTGGGTAGATAAATCCCAGCCTGCGTTACTCTTTCACGAGTGTAACTCTTATAATCACGTTCTTGATGCAAATCTTTGTTTTTATGAATTCAAACTAATCTCACCATTAGTATTTTTCACATATTTGCTGTTTTCTGGCAACATTCCTCAGCTGATGTGCAGGAACTTGTGGGAGATGTCGAACAGCGACAGACGCCAGCGCGGTGCACACGGGCACCTTTAAACTCAAACCTCAGCATCTGAATAACAGAACGTCTCCGTCCTTGATCCCAGCCCTCTGGTTTTCAGAGCAACTTTTTGATCAGCACAAACCCCTCTATTACCATCTACAGGGACTCTCATTTTAAATTAGCCTCCTTATTAACACAAAAGAGTAAATAAAATGAGAAATGCTCAGCTGTCCCTGGGTTCTCACAATTCAACCTACAATAAGAGACCATTTACATTCCTGAGCCATTCTTCTTTTTTTTTTTTTTTCTTTTCTTCCCCTCCCCTTTCATTTTTACGACACAAACCTGGTAATCAGGTATTAGTGCCACTGTTGAGCTCTACAGAAGATAAAATGCCAGATGAAAAAAAAGCCTGGGTTGTCGCAAAGGCATATACACCCCTGACCTCTCCTCCTGTTAACAAGGAGCACATCTGGAGATGCCTCTTGTTTTGATCACTTGGGCTTAAAAGGGAAGAAAAAAAAGATGAACTCAAAAATTCTAACAAGTTCATGACACATGTCTTTATAGGAACTAATTATCTGGTATTGAAATCAGAGTCCCTCAAAGCAAGGGAGGTGACACCAACCCCGGCGACTCGGAGACAGCCGTCGCTCACAGAGCAGCCGGCTGCGTCCCACCACCGAGCGAACACGGGCAAAACTGCCCGGTTCTGAGGGGGAGAAACCCTGCCGAAGCCGACACTTCCTGAGTTTACTTGCAGAAAATCTCCTGAAGGACACCGTGTGAGTTTGGGAGAACAAAAGCCCTGCCTAGCGATGGTGTGTTTGTGTCAAACCAGGGGAACTGGAGGCTTTGGCACAGGCTGTGAGCTCCAAACCTGCTGGAGGAGCCAGTTCCTCCACGGAGCCGGGGGAGGGAGTCCGGGACATGGATTTAGGCGCTAAATTCACTAATGAAACCTCCATCAAGAGCAAGCTGTGAGGCTGATCTGTCACCCTATGGCATGTTTTTGAACTAAATGTATAGCCTGACTCTGTGATAAGGTCACACAGGCCGAGGGGCGGACGGCAGTAGAAACGCCGGAGGTTTCCAGGCAGCGGTGGGTAACAGCTACTGAACGAGACACGGGAGCCTCCTGCTCAACCCCCACACTGTGAGCACGAGCAGCCACATCTCCCACCCCCTGGGCTCGGTCCTTTGCATCTATCGGTACNCCCCCACACTGTGAGCACGAGCAGCCACATCTCCCACCCCCTGGGCTCGGCCCTTTGCGTCTATCGGTACAGCACAAGGAGCACAAGGAGCGATCGATTCCCAGCTCAACACCAGTAGGAAGACCAGTCCAGGGCAGGCACGGGGGCGTAACGGCGCCTGGCCCTGGCACCTCCTTTATGCAAACCCTCCATCAAGAGCGGCCCAGTTCCTTTGAACGGTTTTGTTCATTTCTGTAATTCACAGACCTGGAGACTCTGGAACAAGCAGTCGAGCCAACCCTCAGATGAGGATCTCAACACATGCCTTTGAGCTCTCCCGGCTCGGTGCTACCCGAAGGACCAGCTCCTGAGGCCGGGCTGCAGCACCACTGCACGATGCCGAGCTCCAAGGCTTCCAGGGAGAGACAAACACCCTGATATTTAAGCTGCATTTTTACCTTGGGAAGCAATTTTCAAGCCCACCGAGCGATTCTGACAAACCTCACTGAAACCACAGGTACCGAGTTTGCAAGAGCGATGCTTTTACCCACCCGCCAGCCCTGGGATTCAGATGAATCTCCTCTCGCTTTATCATCATCATGGCTTCAAAGTCTTCTGCGGGTCTCACGTGTACTTGCAGGAACTCTTACGGTTCCAGAGCATGCAGGCAGCCGTGTGGATGAAACCCGATGAGCCTTCGGTGGGTTGAGCTCAGAGGGCATTTTGTGGTCCAAGAACCTGCGGAAGCGCAGCCGTGCCGGAGCCCAAGTGCTGGAGGTAGGGCCAGGGGTGCTGTACCGCTGCGGGGGGGTCCTCTCCTCCCAGTAACACTTATGGTAAGGCTATTGGGAGAGACCAAAGAGAAAAGGCGAGCACCATAAGTCTTCTTTAAGCCCTTCTCCAAAAGCTTGGGCAGGAACGATTCTGGCTTTGAAACAGGGGATCCCACCTAGTGCTTCCCGCTCTCCCTCATTAGATTTTTCTGGGTTAATATTTTTAATAGGGCTTGCTCTCAGTGGTGTGCAGCTCCCAATTAACCTAGGGATTAATTTAAAAAATGTATTTGTTTCCAAGCAGACATTAAAAAAAACTTTGCAAGAAGGCAACAAATGTACAAGAAAGAAAAGAGAACGAAAAGGCTTTGGTTAGAAAATTAAAGTTGTTTGCCATGGCTTGATGGCTTAATCAGTCGATCAATATTGTTCACAGGGCAGGCAGGGAGGGAGCCACGAGCTGTGATGAAAAATGCATGAGGGGACAAGGGAGACCTGGGAGTAGAAAATTAAAAAGTCAGCCTGTTACATTTGTCCAATATTGGCAGAGAAATTAAAGTGGTTTGGGGAGGGGGTGCTGGGAGGGAAGAGGGGAGCCGGCTGCAATAGGCACTGCGTATCTGCTGCCGGTTCCCTTCACGAGGGAAACTTTCCCATTAATTAAGTTGCTTTCTTAGCGAAAAAGATGGATTTTGTAACCTTTAGCACTTGCAAGCGCCACAAGCGCAGCAGGTGGGGTTTGCGCATGGGAAAATAAAACGGGAGTTCTTCGCATCAGGGATGCGGTAGAAGACGGCGTGTTCCGATCAGGGAACGCGATACCGAGATGGAACTGAACAGGGTGAAGCATTTTCCTCGGTATTAGGTGAGATTAACACATAATTGCACTGTAAACAACAGTGCTGGAAGAGGCAGCTCTAAAACACGTACAACCCGGGCCACTAAAGGCAGCACTGCTGTTTGGGCGTGTAGATTAGTTTCCTTTTCTCTCTCTCTGATAAATTTGGCTGCTACCGATCCTGCAGTTGTGCTTCCCTTGCAGCAACGGGCACGAGGAGCAACGCGGTTCTAGAAGATGCTCCGAGGAGGGGAGAGCCATCCACTGCTCAGGGATCGCGGTCCTGGCTGACTGCCTTAAAGATACCAGCGGTTTTAAAACCTGCAATGAACTCCAACCATAAAAAAAGTAAGGTTGCTCATCCTGCAACTGAACTGCTTTTTGACACCCATCCCTTTTAACCACGGGTGGAAGAGACATATAATAATGTCCAGTATCCAAGCTACAAAGCAGAACACCAGCAAAATGCTACACTGTGAGAAGGGATTTTTAGTTTCCTGGTTTCTCTTCCTCACATTCAAAAGCCAGAGGAGTTTTCTGTTTGCCTCGGAAATCCCCACCTCGGCAATAACAAGGCTCCGGCACCCGACGTTCAGAGGTGCCGGACAGTAACCGGAGACAAGCCCGTGCTGCAACCAAACTGCTGCAACTCGGCAGCTTTAGAAGAATTTAGACAGTTGAATTTCATTCCCCAAAAGGGAAATATTCCAACCTGCAGCACTTAAAAGACTCGCAGGGATAGGAATCACCGTTTCCCCCAGGGCCTCTAAAGGGGGGAAGATTCCCTCCTACTGCGGAGTTCTGGGGGAAAGAACGTGACATACAGGTTTGTGCTGCGCTACCGTAAGACAATTATTTTTGTACTGGGGTACCTAGTGTGAATTTTATGACCCTCCATCAGGCTCGCCAATTACAGGTTTAAAGTTTCAGGCTCAATTAACACACAGACTGGTTGACGCTGTTTCCTGCAACTAATTATCTCCAAGTGCCAAGACTCGACTCCACACACAATACTTCTGTGAACTTCAGGATTTGCTTTCTACACCATTATTTAAGTATAAACAGAAGGGAGCAGACAGCAGTGCCTAGATCAGGTTGGATACCATATTATGACCTTTTTATTAACAAAACCAAAATTGCTTACACTATCAGAAACCCAGGCCTCCTAATTAGTACAGTAACGGGACGGATAGCAGGGCTGCTTATTTACAAGGCGCTCTCTCATCTAAGATGCATACGTCGTTCTGTCTTGGGTGATCTTTGTACCAGGAAGGCTACTTGGGTCAAATAATAGCACAACAAGTTTTCATTAGGTAATTCAACTGCATCTGGATTTAAAACAGCCATTATCCCACTGCTATGGCTGTGGCTCTGTTTGGTGACTGGAAGCAATAATAAAAGTGAAAAAACCCCATCACATCTCACTTACCAACATCCCCAAACACTCGCTCTTCATGCACAATGGTGTGCCTCCAAAGGAAGTCATAAATGGGTACTTTCTTCCACGTTCCTCTCTCTTCTATATGAGTCAGTCTTGCATGGATTTCCACACCCAGAAAGCTGACATTCCCACACCACACGTCGTCCTGGCAGGAGGAGCTGCTGTCCTTGGGAGCTCAGTCTTTTATGTCACCAGCAAACACAGTTAATTCAGCAAGTACAGGGCAATACTCAAGTTTCTTCAGTTTTCAGTTTCCACAGCTACGAAACGGGCTGTTTCATAAATGCTGTAGCTTCAAATTAAATTAAACAAGTGCTTCGAAAATCTCTGAACACCTTATTTCATTCAGCTGCGAAAAGTAACGGGTCCCTCCCCTTCCTGCCCTNTTAAACGTGATTAACTTCACTCAACATTCCTTGCTGAAAACCAACCCGACCCTTGCCACCAGCAAAGCCTCCGAGAGGGATGCCTTTTTGCAACCAAAGCTTTTCACACAGGCAGAAGGAACCTCAAAAATTAACCTGCAGCACGATACCTTAATGTTGATTTATTTGAAAATTAACCGAGTGACAAAGCTTCTCCAGACCTCCCCTTACCACCTCCCCAGCTTATTACCGAAGCCTTTGTGGCTTGTAAAGGAAACAAGAGTGTGCTAGCGGGGATGACATTTGAATTAATCAAATTAGCTACCAGGAGATGACAGATAAAATGTACAGTCCTCAAGAAAACACCAGAGAAGACACTTGACCCCAGGCCAGCGAGCGTTCAGATGGGACAGGACCAGGGACCTCCCCGGTCTTGGGGTGAAGGAAAAATTGGCTGAGGCTCATCGGAGCTCAACACTCCCATCCATCGCAAGTCCAACGATTCCCGAGAGGGATCTTACTCTTTGCTGGAGTGCTGCACGTAAATTTTAAATCATTTAGGAAACATGCTGTACGTGCCTGCGCTGCAGAAGCTGTGCTCGAGGGCTGAATTATTTTACTAATTTCAGTTCTAAAACATGACGAATTATACACACTGTCACTGCTCATCACACGTTTTCTAACCACTTAATACATGCAGATTTTGATAACATTTTTCATTACAATTTTAGTAAAGGGAAACATCTGTTTCCCCCCGCCTTAGAAAGTACATTGCATCTTCCAAGCTGCCACATGCCTTTGAAATTCCATGTTTAATCAACGCCAGAATCTCTTCCAGAAAAAGACCAGCGCTCAGATAAGCAGCCTTGCCACAACAACCTCCCCCCATCATATCAGCATACGTGTTTAAATGTTTCCAGTTTTTCTAAAGGAAAGAGCAGCGTTGAAAAATCCACACTGAAACCAAGGATTTTGTTGATCAAATAATGAAATAAATAGCACAAGTTCTGGAATACAAAATTTATTTCAAGCTTATAAAAGTCTTCAACATTGCAAATTCTGTCACACAACACAAACTGTACACTGGTATTTTCATTAACTTTTAGAATAATGATTATTGCTGTCAGATCTCCCCAGACATATCATTTTGATTTAGAAGCGAAGTGATCTCACACAGCTTCTTCCCATGTTCTTCAAAATGCAGCAGACTCATGTGTTCCTTGCAGACGGATGGCTTTTAAATAGCCAAATGTATCAGTGCAACCTCACAACTTAGGACAGGATGAAAGGTTCAGAAGCGGAACTACCTATGAAACCCTCAGCTCTCCCCCGAGCCCCCGAGCGTTCACTCCTTGCGTTATCGACGGCTGGGCTACTATTGCCTGCAAGTGTCATGAAAAGCTTCAAGCGTTCGGAAATCCCTCCATGTGGGTGGCAGGCCATCCTGCAGAAACTTTCCGCAGCGCTGGCACGGAGCCTGGAACAGCTTTATGTAACTTCGTAACCAGGTCTAAAAGGAAAAGGGAGAGAAATTAAGAAAACTGGATACGGACATTCCCCTTTGTCATCATTCTTGTCAAACTGATAGCAAGGACAGAGACCGTACTTTGGCGAGGCCCCAGTGAGGTATACAGTGATTTTATAAACAGAAACACACAGAAGATTACAAGGTCACTGTATAGCTGAATTCCCACTTTATTCATCATCTTTTGCTTTTTTAGTCACTTAAGCGAATTTGTTAATAGAAATTCATGCACTCTGAGCAGGAGGTATTCGCAGCTAGAGAATCACGATGGAAGGCAAATACTGTAACGCTCCTCATATTTTTACCGGAAAGTAATTGCTCTTGACGGGTACCTTCTTCAACCGAATATTGGTTTGACTCTTCCTATGATCATCTCTCACAGCCCTGCTGCAATCATACCGCAACGGTCCGAAATCTTCATAGCTGAAGATATAAGGACTTTCACAGCAAGCTAACTAACTTCCTCTCTAATGAGATTTTCAGATCAATACTCATTGGTCATAAAAATACTGTACCATTTTAAATCTGATTACATTGATAAATATGCGTGCATATAAAAGGCTAGCGCTGAGCAACACAGCAAGTTCAGGCGTTCCGATGTGAAGTTCCTGCCTCCAAAGCGGATTGTTCCCATCGTCATACACAGCAATGGGCATTGCATAACTCAATTCCCAACTCAAGGAGATACACAACTAAAAACCACCTAGACCAGCAGATTTATACTGTGAAGGATGCACATGAATCTTGTCATTTAAAGTCCTATTGAATTACATCGATAAGAGAAAATTGTTCTCTGAAGAAGAGGTCAGCTGAGTTTATTGAAACAAATCCTTCCATCTTCATCAGAGCCTTCTCTATAGCAACCAAACCTTTGGCCGTCAATAACTCTCCTCCAAAAGAACTAGATCTTCTCTGGGTTTAGCAGTAAATATGTGGAACAAGGGCAACAGAACACTACAAGTAAATTGCTGTTATTTACTTCAGCTTGGATGGGCTTTGCTTGCACTACAGAGAAATCGAATTTTCTGAACCATAACACAAAAATAGGTAAATGAAGTTAAATTGTGCACTTGAGACATCTGTTGAAAGAAAGAAAAAGTGTTCTTCATTCCCATCAGAAAACTAGAGCTTCACTACATCCTGTCATGTGGATTGCCCAACTGACATGTGAAAGGACCAACATATTGATACTTCTGGTGTACATCTGGTTTTGCTTTGTTAAAAGTTTTAGTAGTGTTTTATCAAATCAATAAGGCAGGTTCGTGGCTTCAACAAACGTGCTACCCATTCTATTAAACATTAATTTTCAGAAACATGTTGAACATGGATTTGACTGGTAAGAGTTGCTTTTGCCTTTCAAAACCTATTATTTTAAGATGCACTCCAGGAGAAAAGACCTTCGCAAATCTTTCATCTTAGTGGCCTTCACAGCAGGTAAGGGAGCCTGACTGTTCTGAAATTACACAGTGGAAATTAAAGGTATTACAGAACTAATGATACTGTACAAACCTAAAGATTATGAATGGCAAAAGTAGATGTTTGTTTTCAAAAGTCTCGGTTAAATTGCGCCAGGTGAAGGGGTAACATAATGGAAGTAAATGAGGAAAAAGTCTGCATTTCAGAGAAAACCTCTCCCAAAAGCCTCCTTTGGGAGAAGGCAGCAGAGAGAACAGCAAGAGTCTCCACTGCCAAAATTCATCTTGGTAGAAGGAATTCTGAATCATAAACTCTTGTTATCACCCTCTGATTAACAGGGCTGCTTATATAAAAGTTTATTTCACAAATACAATTCAAAATACAAACAGCATTAAAGATGATAAACTTAAATCTGCATATCAAGGTATGCGATTAATTTAATTCAGTAAGAAAACAGCTGAACGCTTCAGTAAGCACTTCCTCGATTCTCAAAACCACCCATTGCACTGGGCAAGTACACGCAATTCCTTAGGAACAAAGTTTGGGCTGTAAGTGGCTACAGCAAAATGGACTCTTCCCCACCAGGTTCCTGCCTCTCATCTCCTGCCTCTTATTCTCCAAATAACGCACACCACTTCCCATACACGTCCAGGTATGAGATACAAAGAATTACTGTCATTCTCTACTGTCTAGCTTGTTTACATAGGGGAAATTGCAACTGCATCAGATCCGCCTAACGTGAACCGCTGTAAACATGCTTAAGTCTATCTAGAAAAACGTATTTTTCAATACACTTACCATGAAAGATCTGACCACCACATCTGGCATTTGAGGCAGCTGGTAGTGCAACAGGGCAGTGGTCGCGTGATCTGTCACCTGTATCAGAGGAAAAGACAAATATAACCTTATTCATTCTGTATTTCAGACAAAGCACTGCTAATCTGTAGGAAAGCAGTATGAATTCCATGGGGAAGTAGCAAACCAAGGATTACATGAGCGTGAAGACATTCTCAAAGTAATTTTGTGTAGCTTTTGTCAGCTAGCTGCCATTCCCTGTACCAACTTCATACAAGAATCAGCTAAAGCAATCATGTTAAATAACTTTGCATGCATACAGTGCAATCAAACACACCTCTGGAAGGTGATAACATGATAAAGCTAATAGTATTGGTAAAAGAACCTAAACCGGTGGCTAATGTGAGCCGAGTGGTGGGGCAGGCATCCAGCTCTGCGCCACCTGGAACAACACTGAACTAATGTGCTCTGCTCCCACTTCGGGCTACCAACCGAGCCATTAAAAAGGAAAAAAATACATCTTTTGTACCATATAAAATAAAAGCATCTATTGCAAATTATGTGCCTAACTTTCAAAGGCCTGCAGCATAAGCACAGAATCCATGCTTCCTTGACTGAAGTCTCACGGGTTCTGTGAAATCACGAACAAGAAAAGTCACTAAACAAATAAGGTCAGAGGAAAACACTTTGGTTTTCTCTTTCTTTGTTCCCATTTTTTGCTTTGGTCACTGTTTATAGACAATTTATTTTCTTAAGCTCTGCTGATTTGCTCAACAAAAGAAAAACCATTGTCAATAATGCAGCTAAATTAAATCCTTCTGGAAGACTATGTTCTTTGAACAGAGATTATGACTTCCAAAAAACCCAAAGCTTTGGGTTTGGTCTGTTTTATTAAAAAAACCAAAACACCTCAATTTGAAAATGCATTTTAACAGAAAAAAACAGTATGTTCCTCTCCATTTTTTAAAGGGAAAACTTAAAATATTTAACTCTTGTAGTCCTGGTTCAGGTTGCTTACACTGAACAAACACGAACTGAGTTCTCAGTTTCATTTCCTCTGAAAGCAGGAATTAATCAATATGATTATGGTTTATAAATACTTGCATTGCTAAAAGATTTCTGATAGACAGCTTTTTAATTTCCCAGACAAAGCCATAACAATACCGTACCATCTGGGAATCGCAGCTAGACAGACTAAATGTAAAAGGCATATTTATTAATAAGAATAATTAAAGAAAAACTGAGGAAAACCAAGCAATGCTTTGATATTTATTTATTTTTTAAATCACTACCATTTAAAAATTATTCTGGAAGTGGGCACTTCCTGACTGCTATGATGCAATTCACTAGCAGAATTCATCCTGTCAGCTGTATGCTTAGAGCTTCCTAAATTATTATCACAGTCAACAGCTTGCTGCTTCTCAGAAGTCCTAGGCTTAATGTAGAAATTACTGGCAAAATTCTTTAGTCTGGACTATTAAAGAACTCTGACAGCACAACCACGAGGGTTCTTGTAGCTTGTAAATCTATTAATGGTCCTCATCAGTAATATCAAAGCACCCAGCAAAGTACATGATTGTCTAGTTAGTGATTAAATGGTATTTTCTAGTTTTAACACAGCAAAGTAGTGCTTTTCTCGAGGCTTGGCTATGTATTTCCCAGGGCTTGTCTATATACTATAGTAAATTTTGAGTAAGACAAAGTGTGAACTGAAATTACAATTGCTATTCCCAGCTAACTCCACTTGTTCCTGATTTGTATTTAGTGGAATTCAGCGATGTGAGTTGTGCTGAAACATTCAGAACTTTCGCTGGAGAAAGAGGCTTGTGCTTGAAGCTATTCAGGGCGGTGAATCTGTGGAATATGTATTCCCGAATAAATCCATGTATAGAGAGGCTCCAATTCACACTGTACAAACTTCCTCCGCAGAACGCTACATCCCATCAGTCTGTCCGATACCGAATACCGTTTTAAGTTTTACTACAATTTTAGAAACAGATTGTGCTCTCCATCGTTGGTGCACATGCCTCGCTCTGAACGCAGCTCCATTCAGCATGAACACGGACATGTAGGAAGGGAAAACTTTTGGGACTGCGCGTGACTGGTGAGTTTTTGCAAAAATATTCACAAAATGGACCTCAGCCTGCTTAAGCCATTTATACGTTACCGTTGAACACATTTAAAAAAAGTTAGAAATAATGTGATTAGCTGTGTATTAGCAGCACAGCATAACTCAAGTCAGTCATTTCTTTTAAATGCATCTCATGTAGCGCTTAGAAATGAGTGTAATCCAAGCCCTACTAGCTATGTGAATTTTTTTCTTTTAAGATAGTGCTTTTATAGGGTAGCACCAGACATGTCAAAGAATAGAAAGTTCTGAAGATATTTATGAGCAGCCGCTATCCTTCTGCTGCCTTTCTACTTCTAACAGACTGTAATTTTTTTTTTCTTCAACAACAAGGTTGTTTTCTCTTGGCACTGAAGAAAGTTGCTGAAAATAATACGGCTATTAACAAATTTAAATTGACTGGCCACTTTGGCAAAGTTGCACATATGCTGTTCCTATTGTAATGTAAAGCTAATGAGATTCCACAGGGAGATGAAAGCCCTCCCAGCATTGCTAGAACACTAACAATGTTTTCTGAACAAAAAGGAGGTGATTTCTACCATAAGCAAGCGCTGATAGTGTGCTTCTAAAAAAGATCAAAGCAGGCGTCAAATCTGAGGAAGAGGAGTAGGGGAATGACCTCCCCAAAACTAGCAAACATGATGTCAAATAGAAAAGAGCTGGGCAAATGATAAACTGGCCAGTGCATGAGAGGGAGGGAAGAACTAACCCCCCCTCCCAAGAGAAAAGAGATGATGAGAGAAAGCATAAACTGCCCAAGATTAAAAGGGGGGGGGGGGGGGGG
>VXBO01005456.1:781191-851805 GCA_013400135.1 Rhinoptilus africanus | reverse complement strand
AGGGTGGGGGGGGGGGGGGGGGGAAGTAAAAAGAGAAAAAAAGAGGAAAAAACCCCAAATCAATACCCAGCTTTACTAATGGCAATACAATTTCACACCAAAGCAAAGCAAAAGCAAAACAAACTGCATATGCACCAGCTCACTTAAAGGACACGCTTTTTCTTCCAGCCAAGTTGGAATCACAAACTAATTTATTCTGAGTCTAGGGTGACACTTTATACATTTCAGGGCTTTATTTTATTAACGGCACTTTTATTGCCATACCTTACCTACTGCTATCAAAGTTATCCGTCACTTTCTAATTCCTCTATCTGTTTTTATAGAGGAACATATTCAGAAGAGCACACATTGATTGGGACAGCTGTTGCTCTGGACCTTGAAATAGATTTTCAAGTCATCTTGCAGAAAAGCTCAGTATTTCACAATTCATATATTGAAAAGCACTTGGAATATTTGTCTAGGGGGAAAAAAAAGTCACAAGAAGGCAATCTCCTGAAGCCACAATTTTACTAAATAAAATAGCTATTGTTTACCTAAGTATGTTCCCACTCTGCAGTTACATGGAAAAAAAATTCTGTCAAAGACAGTCTCAGTCCTCTCCCTTAAACAAACTAAAGCTATCTTGGGCTCTATGAAATGATTCTGCTTTCACAAGGCACAGTCTTGTTGTCAATTCGAACACGAAACCTTCCCTTCTTGTTAATTATATGGTCTGAGACTTTTTTTTTCTTTTTCTTTTCACTTCCAAATGCAAGTTGACTATAGCCCTGTACTTCTTAAATGCATCTCTGCTCCTTGTCTGGGCACTGTATATAGCAAGAGTACAAAACAGACTGATACTGGATTAAACCTAATTTTCGGTGCGACTTTGTGTGAATTAAATCCTACATACTTGTCGCTCTCGGTGACCGCCGAGGCCCCAGCAAGCGCACAGGGCTGTCCGGGTACCGGCCGGCAGCGAGCAAGTCCCTGCTGAGCACCAGGCGCTGCTCCGCCTGCGGCGGAGGGGACACACCGACTCCTGAGTGACCTCTCACACCCCACCGCTCAGCCTGCCCCCTTGGCACGCTCCGAAATAGCTCATCATCAACAACCCTGCGACGAGCAGAAAATAAAATCCCTGTTACTTGTCTCAACAAAACCAACACCATTCGTTTCTAGAGCATTTCTTTACCCAATTGATAGCACTGGTCTGCTGAAATGGGCTTTCCAAAGGTGACACATCCAAAAAAGAGGCATTATTGGGCCTTGGCAACACCTGTTTGGCATGCAGCATTCCCAAAGCTGAAAAGTCATTACAATTTTTAAAAAGTATTCTACAATTCACAGGTTGAGAAAGCTGAAAAAGTGCTTCCTCTACCTGGAGTAAGAAATACAAAACCAAGGACTTACGGTACAGCTTTGCTCCACAGATGTATGAACCTATACTGGACATAAAAACTAAAACAGGAAAATACAAACATCACATGACTAAATTATAGAAGCTGTCTCTCTCTTCTAGTACCTCATCTCACTGCCGGTAAATATGTTTTTCAAAAGTTGGTGCAAAACTTCCTTGAAGAGTCATAACTTTCCTTGCCACTTACTTATTGGTTTATTCCCTCAAGTACGGCACTGACAACTCCATCTAATATAAAGGGATTCTCTAAATCCCCTGAAAGTTTTTAAATTTTTTTTTTAAACCCTGCTAAGTTCATGGCCTTAACAGTGAGTTCTGGAGGATGATCACAGCACTAAAGAAGAAAAAAAAAGGAAGTTATTTTATTAGTGTTTAGACCTTTCACAGTGTGGAAAACTGCATGAGTGCCTTTGTTCATTTCCAAGGATCCCCATTATTCAATCGTCTCTCCAGGACCATGTTTGAGTCTCTCTGGAGGGAATCCGGTGCGTAGAACCCGGTGCCCGAGAGGCGCTGGGAGGGGTGATAGATGGTGCCTCTACGAACACACCACTGATGAACTCCACACAGATCCTTACACATCCTTCCCTCTCCCAATTCAGTAAAGCACCACCAGACTTTTCTGAAGCGTAGGATTTATCACTTGTTTTCAGAGTGTTTAAGTTTTTATTTCGCTTGTTCTGCTTATTTGGACTGGGTCATAGAGATTTTATTTTGCCTAAGCAGGACTTTGAGCAGAGCCAAGCGCTGATCAAGGCCAGGAGCAATCACGCAGGTGACCCTGGAACAGTCCATCTCCTCTCCTTGAACAGACATCATCAATAGCCCGATATTTGTCTCATGCATGCATTCATCCTGCATGTGATTTTATTCCGTGATTATTGACAAGAATACATCTTCATACATTACAATACTTATGTGCCCTTGTAGTGGTGAAAATTGTGCCCCGAGTTGCATCACTTTGGGATCCCGCAGCTCACAAACAGCTGGAGAGGCACAAACGGCTTCTCAAATATAAGGGAAAATGTGCCTTGGGAAGAAGCATATCAAACCAAAACAAAACCAGTTTGTGGCATGCTAAAATTGGTAGACCATTTAGGAGAAAATAAGAAAGGGACTCCAAGATCAGAATGAAATATATGGGTTTAAAGTCTATGCATATGACTTAAACAGCTGAACTGATCATATTACACAGCTAAACCAGCTATGCTGCTCTTAACTAAGCAGCGTGAAAAACGAAAGAGTTAATGTCTGACACCATCTCCCATTTTGATCCACTCAGAGCAGTTCCACCGTTCTATATTTTTGCCTCTTTTTTCAATGCAAAGTTATGAATATTGCACTATTCTCTCTCCCTCTATTTTTTTTAATACTCTGCACAATAAACTGGAATTATGCAGCCCCTATGTTCACTTTTCTTCCCACCAAGACTTAAGCCCCCAAATATTTCCTTTTTTTCTGGTTTTATTCCTCCTCTTGTGCTAGCGGATCAAGAGATGCAAGGTGTTAAAATAAGGAGGTTTAAGATCAAAACAGTTGCCGCTCCTGCAGAGTTTAAATGTCAGACCAACACGGAAGTCTGAAAAACCTTTTCTTTGCTCCTTGTGCTTTTGCCCTTTCAGCCTTCCCTCTCTTATTTCCCAGCTCCATTCTCTGACTCTAACCCAGCTGGTGGATTCAATGCCGATAAAGCTTATTCACCCCAGGACCAGACTCAAGGAGTCTCCAGGGAACTTAGAAAATGACTGTACACTTTAACAGTAATGGGCCCTCTGGGAGTCGTCCCCCATCAAATTATACACACTCGGGTATCCTGCCTAATAAGAAGGAGAGAGAAAAGGCTTGCTGACACAGCCAACGTTTGCAAACAAAAAGTCAGGACAAATTTAGCTGCGTTTGACAGGGTTGGATTGAAGATCAGAGGTCTCTGGTCCTTAACCTAGAAAGTCATGCTGCAGCCCTGTGAGAATTTGACAGGCCCGCGGCTACCACCGGCAGGTATCTTGTGAGCTCCAGATGTTGTATTATCATTGGAGACAGAGTTTGAGAACTTGGTTCAGGTTTTAAAGAGAGAGGGCCCTGCCCTTCAGAGGGATGATTGATTTCACACTCTTAAAGACAGCAGGGCTGCAAGGGCTACCCAGCCTCCTCGGTGCGAGCAGTTATCCGAATTTTTCCTCCTCAGCACAGCACTTCCACATCGTGTTACTGGCGACTCTCACGAGGAATATGTTTCAGGAACATTCAGACGTGCTCTGACATATTTACTGATGATTTTTTAATGGCATGAAAACATTTGTTCTGAAGATCCTGCACAGATCCTACACAGTTACAGTGTGTAATAGTTTCTCTAACACTATTCTATCTATTTCTTTCATTTGCTATTGCTAAATCACTGCTCCTGGGCATCATAAAGGGATACAAGCGCAGCTTCACAGAATAAAGAAAACCAAACCAAGCACAGCATCACAGAGAGAAAACTTACTATGCTGAACCACCGCATTTTCTCTCATCTCTTTGAAAACTTGACTTGGGTCCTAGCCTTAACTTCTTTAACTATCAGCTCAATACTACAGAATGTATTGATTAGAAAGTACCATCACCTTGCATTTTTATCACATTATCATCATGCAAGAATCTGAGAGCACCACACAACCAATTCAGCAATAGCTCCTGTGAAGTCAGCAAGTATCACCCCAGCCTGAGGGATGCGGAAAACTGATCCAAAGAGAGGTTAAGTTGCCCAAGGTAACACAGTGACAGAGCCAGGAACAAAATGTATAAAACTACTGTTAAAAAAAAAAATGCAGACAGCTTTTCAACTGGTTACAGGCAACCCTTTCTCCTGCAGCCTTCTTTTTTTCTTTTTTGTAACTACTAATGCATTTGGTATTATTTACAGAGAGAGAATTGGAGGACAGGAACTTAATATTCAGGTCGCATCACATTATTTTAGAGGATTAAGAAGAGAACAAAGATTCTTATTTATCCATAACGCAGCCACAGAGGCAGCAGTAAGAGGGGCATTTCACCTTTTCTCACTGACCTCTTCCACTCGTGGCCTGAAGGCCACCACCTGGACCTGAAGAGAAATTTACTCTACGTATTTATGCTCCCCGAGTCCTTAACTTGAACCTCTAAGCAACCTATACGTTCGCTCTACTCTGTTATCTTGCATGAAAACAACAAACAGACCATTAGAAATATATAATCAAACCCTCATGATTTATATATGATTTATTTCCAAGTTATTCCAAAACCAAGCCATCCAGGAGGACAATCTTATGCCCAAATGAGCTTACAACCACACACACACATGGGGAAACTGAGATGACGCACTTAATTACAGAACCTTAAATTTATTCCATTGCAAAAATTACTTTAAAGCATACTGATAAACAAGTTACTACGATATATGCTGTTTTAATTCCCCCTCTATTACCCTACTTGACACTAAATATTTTTGAGGAGCAAGAAAAAAAAAGGAAGAATATTTAATCCACTAACCTCTGGGGTAAAGAACTGCAGCAAAATTTTGCTTTAATGCTAGGCAGAGAGGGAGAGCAACCAACCTCCCCAAAAGCTGTCCTTTCATCTCTAGCAGGTTAATATCACAGGTCAAACGTCTTCCCTTCTGACTGCATCTGAAATCTTGGAAGGAAGATGCACAAATACAGCCAATATACCATACTTTTGACCTCCGCTTTTATGCCCTTTCGAGTCCCTGACCCCTATTTGTTACACAAACTACAAAAGTAGATGAAAGGAAGGCAGTGCACTAGCTGGAGACTCAAGCTCCTTGAACTGTGGCTCGAAGGTAAGGAAACCGGAATTTAAACCCAGATCAATCTCGACTTACAGCATTTTGACAAGGGGCCTTCAAAGAGAAATCTTCTTTTCCCTGACTGGAAAATAGTGAGATACAGATCTTTCCAAAATACACTTTAACCTTCTTAGAAATTTTATACTTATTGCTCCCATTCTCTCATCAGTCTTTTCTTACTTTCGTTCATTTCTATAGGTTACTCCTTCTGCTTACAGCATCACGGGAAGAGAAGCAGGCAAAATAACATCACGGAAAAAATTTCCAAACTCATTTTGGAAAGTGAGTTCTACTGATTTACTAAACTCAAGCCCT
Organism: Rhinoptilus africanus; assembly: GCA_013400135.1. Classification (NCBI taxonomy): domain Eukaryota; kingdom Metazoa; phylum Chordata; class Aves; order Charadriiformes; family Glareolidae; genus Rhinoptilus; species Rhinoptilus africanus. Next base: position 846,268 of record VXBO01005456.1, on the reverse strand, counting down.
CAGGAGAGTGGGGCAACCAAAAACAATGAAAACAACAAACAAAATCCAAATGAACCTGCACCAGTCCTTCCTCCCTCAAAAGATTTAAACTTAAAAAAAAAAAAGAGTGCTTGAAGATTCCTCATGAAATTTTAAGATTATAGTAGTATAATCTCCAATTTCCTATTCCAAACCATGGACTGGAACCATGATGGGAAATAAATCCAAATTAAACAACAGAACTGATCTCCTTTTCTACTTACAGTTTTCCATTATTACAGATTATTGTTTGTTACCTGCAAGTTGTGATGATGACAAAGGAATGAATTCTGAATGCTTTTACATCAGGGCCTAGATATTTAAAATAAACTCCGCATGTCTCCTATACGCATTACATAGAGATAAATGATGTGAGACTTACCTTCTGAAAAACTTGATAGTTGGATTTAGACCATATGTCAAGCTATAGTAGGAAAAAAAAAGGGTTATTATTACCACACGTGATTACAGAGAAAAAGAAGCTAAGCAGCTGTTCAAATTAAAAGAGCAGGCAAACAGATCTACAGAGACATATTTCTCAGTTCACTATTTTGACCCACTGCCTTTACCTGCTGCAATCCAAGAAAGAGAATTAATGCTATAAGATTTCCTTTGCATTACAATGAAGAATGAACATGGCTCATCATAGTTTCAATTAGAAAAAATTATATATACAAGACCTGTTGAATTAATGTGTTCTCTTTAAAAACAGCAAAATCTTCATTTGTATGGGGTTGTGGCTGATCTATGCAAATATTCATCAGCTTCAGTCTGTTTCCAAAAGGAGTGCATTTTTACCAAGTTTATGCTTGTCTTGCGTCTGAATAAGTGATTCAGTTACAAACGACACAAAGAACGTTTAGCTGAATTAAGCCAAAGCAGTGGTCTACTGGGGCTAAATAAAGCATCCCATAGGAAACTGCATTTACATTTGCAGACAAAAATCACACTAAAAGAGATTTAAGGTTGCAGATAACTGCACGCATCCACAACTTAAATGAGTGCTCAACTATAGCCAAACTAAAGGAACAAACCTGAAGTTTTATAAACCCCTGGCACCAGAAGGTAAGGCTGTCCTTGTTAAACAACCAAACGGCTCACATATTAAACGGTTTAAACTGACACGCTAATGCTCTTTTAGCCCAGCCCTGTGGAATATCTTGTACTCTGTCAAGGAAAAGCAGCAGGAAAGAAACAGAGGAATTTCCATCAGTCCTAGACTTGCAAATCACTTTTTTTCCCTACAGATCCCACTGCACTCAAAAATTCCACATGCACAAAACTTGTCACGGGAAAGGTGTTTCCTACGGCATTAACCTCAGGAATCTTAGTCTAGACAAAAGAAAATATTTTTTTTTTGAGTGAATTTTTGAAGCAGGTGTAGCTCCTCTAGTGCTTGATAACATGGTCAGACACACACTTTCCCACAACGGGGGCTTATCTCCTTTACTGTAAAGTACAACTGATTATTTTAATTCTGTCTCATGGCAGTGCTGGTAAGTTTCAGTTGAATTCACAAGTCTTCTGAAAGGCATGAAAATTAGAGAATGAAATGAGGAAGCCATACGAAGTGAGTAAAACACACTAGAGGGGGAAGGATGCTGAACCCAAGTAATTAATTCCCATTGCTAAAAAAGGTCAGAATGCTAAAAGTTCCCATTCTTTAAAGAGCAACAGTCTTGAGTGGCCTACTTCTAAATACTGGTGCAGAAGTAACTCTTGAGTGCCCAGACCTCAGTCTGGACAGGAGGTGATCTTAAAGACTTTAAAAACCATTTCAGGATACATGTTTCATGGCTTAGTACCGCTGACCTTGCCGTGAGACAAAAGGCAGCTGATGTCTCCGTGCCTTTCCCAAAGTAGACAAAGACAGAAGCACCCCGAGGCATGTACCTACAAACCTTTTTACAGTTACTGGCTCTTAGGGTGGGATCAAGAACCTGTGTGAACACCCACCACACTTATACTCTAGAGTCCACCGGTGCAGTTCAGCCTGGACTTGGACCTGAGCTGGATTTACAGAATAATAACAGACCTGTGCCTGTCGGGAAGGAAGCATCGCATTTCTGTATTAGAAAAGTCTACATTTGAAAATAAAAAATTCATGCGTATTTTTAAAAAACTGTTTTCATGGAATTTAAGGCTTTCTTTGACTGCAGAGTTGCTATAATTGGAATGTATATATGGTTTTGCTAATCTCTAGTGATCAAACCAAGGATGTGATCCTCTCTAGTTAGACTCAAAGAAAAAAAAGTCCACTTTAGATGCTGCATTAAGATGAGTCCAACAGGTTCTGAATGTTCATTAGTTGGTGTGAAGATTGAAAAGCTGAAAAAGTAATGAATGTCTGTCTTACAGACATGCTGTTATCCAAGTTAATAAAAAAAAGAAAAAAGAAAAAGAAAAAAAGCTCCCACTCCCCCCCAAACCACATGCAGACATCCTAAATGACTGCCCACCTTTCCCCCTGAAACTGAGGATTAAGGCAGAGGCGGATTAAAGAATGCATCGTTATAGGTCTATTATTCTTCAACTTTTCACTTTCAATCAAGACGCACATTTGTAACTAAAAAACTGCTGAAAGCACAATTTCAGGGCATCCTCTGCATGTGAATTAAACTGGGGCTTTTTTTCCCAGTGCCCCACTCTCCCCACCCACCCCCAGCATAAGTAACAAGAGGCCATTTTCTGAAGGTCGTCTGAACGATTTCAAAGGCGATAACAAATCAGAATGTTCCCTGCATCTAATATCAAACAGGTCCAGTGCCAACACTTATTAGAGAAATCGGATTCAACCCCCCCTTCACCCAAACACACACACATCCAGCTTTGAAGTGGAAAGAATGCAGGGATCAGAAATTACCCGAGAGACAGCTCTGCCTGTCTTTGAAGCTTTCCTTTGATACTACTATTTCTTTTCCTCTCTTACGCTAGGAGGCTAAAAGCTGCCTTTTCTTATTGATACGGGGTAATTAATGAAGCCATAGCATTAACATAACCCAAGTTCCTTAACATGATAATTCAACAGAGACACTTCTGTTTCTTTAGTTAAGTCTAACGGATACAAAAAATAGGAATTTGGCTAGGCAGCGATGTTAAGTACCCACTCTAAATATGCCCTGTCAAGGTGGCTCATGGTCTCTGCATCCAAAGAGAAGCAAGGTATTACTATGCCAAAAAATCCCAATACGTTTTTATTTTTATTGGCAGACTTGGGCTACTAATGGCTCAGCTGACAATAAGCCTGCCCTGCAAGGGTGAGCTGCAAAGCTTCATTTATTCAGGAATCAGGACAACACTTGTAATTAATTACTATCCGCGGTTAAATTCCAGTGCACAATGAGTATGTCAGAGTCTGCAATTGAGGGTGGCACGGTGCCATCACTAAAACTACGGGGCTAATTAAAATGCATCAGTATCTGGTGGATGCAACGGGTTAGTACGGTAAGCAAGAGAGACTGCAGAGCCATCAGCATCCAGAACCCACCACCTGACAGAGGCTGCCAGATCTCACCTATTGTTTTTGTAAAGTGTCACCAAAAAATGTCTAAGTTATGCATCCGGCAACTTGGCAAAGACATATTCTGCAGGGTTTGTGAATAATTCACGAGAGAAGAGCATGAAGCGCTTAAGAAATGTAATGATTCTTCGTCTGTATAAGCAAAGCTTGAAAATAAAACCCCAGAATGTAGTGTCTTATTTTACTCACTGCAAGCTTAAGACTTCTATATTTTCACCTTAATTTTGGAAGTATTTAAATCTGTTAGAGGGAGTACCCAATTTAACTAGACTTCAGCACAGCAGAAACGACACGGAAGCTTTCATGTAAGTACCTGTCAACCTACAGCGCGCAAGCAGACAGCAAGCTACAGCAGCCTGGGGAACGCAGCGTCAGCTTTCCCGTCTATCTGCGAGTATGCCATCACGCACAGTCCCACAGCTACAAGGAACACCCAGATTTGTTTTATTCTAGACTTGCCTGACTAATGGACGAGAAGACCACTGACGCCTCTGTTTGCACTCATCTCTTCCCTTTTTCTTCCCAGTAATGCAAAATTTGCTAAAACAGTCATACTTTTTAAGAAAAATGATGACTCCCCTGATCTGGAAGAAAATCCTTGGCCTCTTCTGTGCACTGTCTGTTTTTCACTTATTGTCTGTGTGATTATTCAGTCTCCTGATGATGGCTATTTCTTCCTTTGTTGAATACCGTTGAATACATTTTGTTGCCCCAAACCCTGCTCTACTTGGAGAAAGTCTCCCACTGAATTTCACTTTTGGTACTTAAAGGACCTTCTGCCTCGTGGATTTCAATGTGTTACTCAACAGACCCTCATTCAGCTGTTTAAGTGTAAAGAAACAAAACGATCATATGACTTATCCAGTGTCCCTTATTCACCACGGCTTACAGAAGAGACAGGAGCTTCAAAATTGCCATATTGTTATGACACCACCTAGCTAATCTTATCTCTGTTGTTTACAAATATTAAATGCTTCCTAGGAATACATAAAGCAAACCCCCAAATCAGTGATTACTGTGTAAACTGCTCACTAGAAAAAGGATCACCTCCTACTGTGATCCTGAGGGTTCTCTGTGATTTTGTTATTTAATAAAGATACTTGCTGATCTCCTTTTTCATACTTTCTGTGTCTCTTCTGAATGCTCGTGTGTTTTCTCTCCTGTCAGGTTAGAACCTGTGAAGCTACAAGAGTACGGTGAAACCTCACTGAGAACTTTCCCAACAGCATCTGCTGTGATAGAGAAGGAATTGGAATGGACTATGTTTGCAACTGACTGTAATCGCTCATTCCCAGCAGGCAGAATAAGTAAAGCGAATCATTGCAAGAGCACAATCTTATTCTTATTCTCCAATTACCAGCGTAGTTAATTAGTGAAAAAGAGGGAGCTCACTGTTTGTCAATATGGGCTCCAGTTGGCAAAACTAGCAAGCTACGCATTTATTCAATCTTCCAAGCCAAATTTACTCATGATTTAAGTGGCTGCAACTCCCATTCTACTTCAGTCAAATGAAATGTTCCTATTTATACCTACGACGCAGACCTTCAGGTTTGCAAAAGCCCTGGGATGGCCCAACGGAAAAGCAAACTGCTACGTAAAGGCCACAGGTTCGTGCAGCCTCGTGGGAGCAGTCACACAGCCTGGCTTTGGACACAGAAAGCTAAATCGGTGGAAAACAGACTCCCCCGCAGATTGGCTTAAAGCAAGAAAAGAAGCCAGGTGTTAGCACTGATGCCCTGGAGGAGCTGAACTGCTCCCCACTGACAGCAGGCAAAGGTTAGTGCCCCATGCCCAAAGCTGGCCTTGGCAAATCCTGCTCTTCCCCGGCAGCCAACGATGACAGAGGAATGGTCTACAGCTCTCCAGAGAGTTAACCTTCAGCTAAACAGAAGCCCAATGCCAGATGCCGAGTTTCAGAAAGGAAGTCTTTTACTTAGAGCTTTTCAGCATATATAGCATTATTATATTTCAAGGGAGCTTCAAAGGAAACTGGATTCATCAGAGAAAATGAGCACACCCAAATGAAGTGTGACACAGGAATCCATCACGCACTGTCGGGGCTCTTTAGGCAGACTTTCATTTCGCTTCCGAGCAGAACTTGGGGTGAAGAGGGGCTGGTGCTGTAAGTCTGTATTTATATGCTAATAGACAGGGAGTGTAGTGCAGCTGCTTCTTCGGCGAAGTGGCATTTAAACCTGCATATCTGAATAATGCAAATCAAAATCAGGCAATTTTTATTTTACTACTGCTTAGGCCAGTCCCCCGCCCTTTGAGTGAGAACCTCTCACCTGAGAAATACTGCTGTACTATTTCCTTCAGCAGATCAGCTCCCGGCCTCTTCCAGGGAGCGGAGGTTCAGACTCAGAGCCACTGAACTCTGGGTCAGTACACAATGTGCTTTTCTGTGTGTTAAAACACAGTTACCACTTTTAAAAGGAAAAAACCACCTCACCTCATTATAACATGGCCTATGGGTGCCAAGTACTCATCCTGATATAATGAACTTTTAATTTTAATAGGCTTCATAATCAGAAGAGAAAGCTCCAGAGAGAAAATGTGAAACATGGAGGTATTTAGTATTGTTACTGGCAGAGGAGAGTCCTGGTGGATGTCTCGCTAAGAGAGAACATTCCACCCTGAAAAGAGAAACAAGCCGAGCTGAAGGCCGTCAGGTCCCATTAACATCTTCCGATGCGCTAAAGAGAGCCATATGGAGTGTGTGCAGTCAGACAAAATTTGAGGGTTCAAACAGGGTGAACTCTTCATAAAACAAACCACTTGTGGAAACAGGTAACACTTGCTTTAATAGCTGCTGTTCAAGATGTGCTATTACTGACAAGCAAATTATTGAGGACTACCTACCAGGGATTCTCACAGTTGCGTTTAGCAAGTTGAGCACAAAACTAGCCCACGATTTCCCAATGTCTCTCAGAAAAGAGAAACCTGAACCGTGGGCTATTGATGTGCTGGTACACTGAGAAAATGTCTTCTCAGTAGACACTATTAACGAGGCTACTGGGGTCTAAGGTGATAAATTAGAAATTCAAGGGCTTCAGAGCTTAGAAATCAGACATTTAGATATGAAAAAAAACAAGCAAAGCACAATAAACTTGAACCGGAACATTCTGCTAAACATCCACAGAGTCTTTTGGCAGTTTTATGTTTCTAGCATTCCTGCAATGGGATCCCTGTTCTCTGTCATTTAAATACCAGGTAAAAATAAAATTTAATGTTGCTGGATATGTAACAACCTACCTTGCCATCTTCAGTATAGACATTTTCATTGTACCCTTTTACTATTGTCCGGTCAATGAAGAGGCTCCGCATCACCACTATCACTTTTAACACTTTTCCTAAGGTAACCTGCGAAGAACAAGAGAAGGACAAAAACAAGCTGAAGGAGAGTCGATGGTGTCTGGATTCACAAGACCATCAAGTTAACAGCTTAAGTTGATGCAATATCAGTTTTCAATATTTTATAGACAGACCAAAATAAAAGATCTAAACCCACTGCGTGTGTTATGAGGAAGAGATAGACCATAAAGTGCAGAACAAACAAACATTCATTTGCAACTGAAAATGTATGAATTTGCAGAATTCCCTTGTGGAGGCATGACACTGCCAAGCAACTCTCTCGAATTTATTAACACCACAACTCAATAACTTGTCAAAAACAATGAGCAAATGTGATTATTTTTGATGTATTTGATATTCTCCGCTATAAGCCAACTTAGAGAAAAATAATTTGAAAGAAGAATTGGACTATTCTAATGCTAGCTTTTAAAAGCATGCCATGAGTTTAATGGGAAACATTTTAGATCCAATAAAAATGTACAATTATTTAAAAGGAAGCTACAGCTAAAAAGTAAAACTGTTACATTTTCAAAGGTCTAATTTTCTTCTGTGAAATCAGTAATGTGTAAAGAATAAAACTAGTATCATGGAAAATATATAGGGTCAGTTGGAGTATAACAACAGAAATAAGCCTAAATTATATTATTGACAAAAATGCAATAATGAAGGCATTTTAATCTAAAAATCAATTTACATTTCAAAGATGAACTCGCACTTCAATATTGTTAAGATGTGTGTCTAACAATAATTCTGTCTTTGTGTTTTGCTACACAGAGATTATTGCAGAGTTTTCCGTCACCCAAAAAAACATAAAATTGAGATAAAAAAAAGAAACAATTAGTTCATTTTAGTATTTCCAAACCAGCAGCAGCACATTTTCCATTGACTGCGTCCCAGCATTTAGTCCAGTACAGGTTAATACAGGCTAGAACAATTGTGCTCTTACTGCTAGCCTCAGCAGACAAATCCCCACCCAGAGCAATCCGTCAATATGCATCTTTATTGATTTGTTATGTGTTTTTCCTTTTTAACTCCCGCTAATGACTCCTATGTACCACCTTTCAACACGAGTAACCTCAACCTGATGCTGACTAACTAAGAGACTAACGGGCAAATCAACTCTGAAGTGCCAAGATGCTTTTATCCCCAAGGAGGAAGATGGAAAATCTCCCCTGATGCAGGGACCATGCTGGAGGAGGGTTAGGAGGGGAAGTGGCGATAAGAATGGGATGAGGATACAGAATTTTACAGAACAGTTACCCAAACTACTGTAAATACTGCTTATTATATCACTATATAGCAGGACAGTTACAAATCCTGGAAAGAACTGATGATAACTTTTGGCACAGGACATGGAGAAAGCAATTCTAGAAGAGAAGAGTCTAAACAATGGGGAAGGATAGGTTGACAGCAAGAGAGAGGACAGGGAAGAGAGAAGGGGAAAAAAAGGAGTCAGTGACAGACTTCAAGAAAACAGGCTGTTAGGCATAATTCTGCAAGAACGTGAAGAGAAAAAAGGTCAGAAGAATGGGTAAAGTTTTGAAGAAAAATGTTTCAGGCTGAAGGAGGGTAACCTGTATCAAGGCCTGAGCCATGCACATACCAGGAATAGCTTTTTCCAGTTCCTACCTTCTTACAATAGATTGGGATTTTCTGAACGTGTACGGAACACCATATTATAACATCAGGTGCTGTGAATTTGAGTCTAAATGTAGTATCTTGCTAGGACACTCTGTAATGAGACCTAGTTGGTCTGCAAATAAAGGAAATTGGCAGAGTTATTTCAGGACCTCCCACTGTATCAGCTAAGTTAAAACTACAAAGTCATGACCCAGAGATGCCTGATCTATGAGGCTGATGTTCCTGGAATCAGAAAGACAGTTTTGTCCTAAATGCTAAGATGAGGAAATGGAGTAATTTTGAAAAAACCCGTCAGCCCATTTAGAGTTAACAGCTTTTAATTTATTTTTCTACCTTAGTTAAGATTAGCACTTCGCTAGGACATAGGTCTACTGACAGACTGACTCTTGTAACTTCATGCTAGGCATCAATCACATACAGTTAAATTAAAAGGAGGAAAAGAAAAAAATTTAAACAAAAGACATCTCCTTAAAGGACGAACAAAAAGACTGCTCTACAAACACCCAGTCCCAGCTTTATGTATAATGTTTTCTATCTCCATTGCCTTCATGCACTTCAGTGGATGCTCACTTCTCTCCTATTCCCTTACATTCTGCATGTATGTATCTCATATTGCTGCCAGGTGGAAAAAACTGGATGAAGTTGATCTGAAGCCTGTGTGGGATGTTCCTGAAAATCCTCAGAGTGAACAGTGGAACTTAACAAGCTGAAAAATCCCATGTTTGGCACAACAGCTTGCTTGAATGTACTTATTGCTGGCCTCAAACCTCCCCACAAGATCTACCTGCACAAATGCTTCCAAAATGCTTCTGCATGAGCTCATTGCCTTTTCCCAGGTCATCTGTTTTCACACCCTTCCAATGATTCACTCTACACTTCCAGAATCCATCACAGCTACGCCAGCTACCATCCATCATGCAATACTGAAAGGTCAAATTGCGCAGACTGGTCAGGGACAGTAGCCTTGATCACCCACTTGCTTGAATGTCAAAACTGCAGGGTTAGGCTGTCTCCTACATGTGTCAGGAACTGTGCAAACCCATCCTTCGATGGGTACTGAAGACCCCGAGCTCCCTGAAAGAGGCATTATTGTTGCAAGCTCAATGGTTTGTAGAAGGGGGTCCTCTCTAGAAGTAGGCGCACCCAGGCATCGTGGTAATTCAAATGCATCATGGAATAACATTGCAAATTTGTCTGGGTTAGCGCTAGGTTCTCCAAATTAGCTCTTACAGTGCTCTGGCACTGAAACAGAAAACGTTGCTGTGCCATAGTTGTTTTGACATGGGATTCCTGTAGGTTTTATACTAGCTGGAAGAGATATCAGGACTTTAAAATGATTTTTGTAGGACTGCATCATTAGTTAAGTCTGACAGATGCAGAAATTTTGTAAAACTACACATAGCTTAGAGAAATTATAGTTCATCATTTTAACAGCCATTGAAAGAATGAGGCTAGTAGTACAAAGAATGAACAACAACCTGTCACTAGACTGGAGGATGCTGTTAGATTTGGGACCCAAAAGTATTCTCCACAGCTGTTTTCAAGGTAAAGCACATTCCGTATTGTACACAATAAATGGGATACCCTTTATTTTTTCCTCTAATAATCCAGACTTGCAACTGTACTCAGGATTTCATCTCTTGAGGTTCACCTCAACCGTATTTTAGAAATCACGTTTTCCAGCAAACCATTTCCTTTCAATGCCTGCTCAACTTATATCTTTTTCTGAACAGCTAGCTATGTATGGAACATAATTTACACCTATAGTCGTACAACCATGTCCCTACAGATCATCTGAAAGAAGGTAATAAAAAAACTAATGGCTCTGGTAAAAAAGTAGTTTGATAGTTCTTCTCTGGGCTCTAGTAGTGCAGGTCTCTCCTCCTGGAGGTCAACTCACCCAGATGGTCCCTATTTAATGGGCACTGAAATGTCCCTGCATTTCCACAGATATCAACTGAAAGAAACTTCTTTCAATTGTGACAAAAAGGCAACAATTTCCTTTCTAAGCCAACTTTTCCTATTAAATTTCAACTTCTTCTGTCGATATCCTGTTAAGACAGCACTTGGCTTTTTAATATTTTGCCTGAAGGATATATGCCAACTCGTCCTTGATGTAGAAAATTTTAATTCAAATCAATACATGTACAAGGTCACTTTAAAATTCAATTAGTATGAATGAAAAAATATGCCCCACAGTTCTGTGAGCTGAAAATGGAACAGTTGCAAGTTAAATACTTCTGTAGCTTCTGTTTAGGTCTGTGTAATAACAATGTATTTCTAACTTCCTTTTAACTAAAGTATACTAAATTCAGACAGTTAAGTTATTCATAAATCCCCTGCTTCCTAAAATGGCAAGCTCCAGAAGAAGGTAGGACAGGCAGCTGACTGAAATCTGCAGTATTATGCAGCTTTTCTGACAAAGATATATAAAATAAAAATCTTCTTGAAATATCCCAGTTTTAAAAATATTTTATCTATCACCAAGATAATTCTCAAAGAGCATATGACAGACACTTGGATGCCAAGAAAGGGGGAGAGGGAAACAGAATAATCAGTGCGAATGGTTTAAATAATTTCTTGTAAGCCTGCTGAAAGAGTTCCCATTTAACATTACTTATGATTGGAAAAGAAATAAGTACCTCTCCAGATAAGTCAGAATTGGAGTCAAAATTAGTTTACGAAATTAAAAGGATCAAAATTAATTTACCATGCCAGAATTCTGCCTGGAGGAAGTCACTTGAAACCCCCCACCACCTTGAATTTTGCCTCCTCACCGAAACTGATACCAAGTGAAAAGCCCTTTTCTAAACAATTTAAAAATACATTAACAAATGTTTTTTCTTAAAATTTATTTTTAAGTTGGGTATTAGGAAAATGTATGCTGACAACATCAAGCTATAACACTTTACAAGAAATTCCCAAAGCTCCAGATTTCCTCTCAGCATCTCAGGGAATTTGCTGCTGATTTGGGCTGCAGATGCTCTGCAATGCAGAGCTAAAAGAAAGAAAACATTAGTTTCAGTTAACATGGGTACCTCCCCGCTTGTATAAAAAGGAGCACAGGTTTGTATGCTTTTTTAATTCACCTTAGAAAACAATAAGGCACCATCAAACCAGAGATGTAACCAACCTCTTCGTATTTCCAGCAAAAGACCAGACACCTGCTCCTTGCCATAGAGCCAGCCATAAGCTTGTCCTCCCACTTGTGTAGCTTTCTTACTAATCACTATAATACCTGGAAATCATATTTATATATACTGAAAAGTAAGGTTTTGTAGTAAAAATGAAGTAAAAAAAGAAAATCCCACCCAGACTTTCAACTAGTTTTCTTTTTTTTCCCTGTCTCATCTGCTGCTGGTATGAATGCTGCGCTTTCCCTCACATGCTCATTATTCTTTAATGATGCCTATTTGTAAATAGCAAGATAAGATGCAATTAAGCCATTAGAGTCTAAATAAACAAACATACTAATTAAGTTCTTTACAAGGATTTCTTTTTTTATGTAAGGGCTGGAATTTACCTTTCATTAGTCTAAACTAATTGCAATAGTGCATGATAAAAAGTCAACATAAATGAAGGACTTTAAACGATTTCACCATGTTAGGGATGAGCTGGTGATCGTCTCCCTCGGTAACACGGCATATTCTCTTAATAAGGCGAACAAACTGGCACAGAATGTTGTTCAAAGGTTAAAAGACAGATTTTGTCCATGTTCAGCCACACTTAGGGAAGGGTCATCCCTAGTCCAACATTGCTACAGATGATGAAATGAATTCTGTCTCTTACCATTTTAAATTATAGCACACAGGAATTTTACAGGGATGAAAACGATTTCTGATCTTGCAGAATATGACTCCACGGGAGTACCACCACAGACTCATGAACCTTTGGGACAGGAGAGCAGCCCTGGGCCAAAGGAGCCCTGTGGAGGGAGCAAAGCTATTGGAGGGAGCAAGGCTATTTCTCACTGGTCTTTCTCTACTTCTCCTACTCTTGCTCACTTTCCCATCAAAAGACCCTTCCTCATCTTCCTCATCCTTACATTAGACAAGTGGAGCATAATTTACAGTGTACTTGCCACACCCTGCTCACATACTTCATTGACTCAAGACATTCTTCCTCCGCATACGTGACCTCAAATACTGGCTTAATGCTTTTTAAATGCCGGTTTGTCAATCTTAGACAAACTGTGAAGCCACCAAGAGCCCCACTACGAGCTCAGAAGTGATTCCTCAAGATCCAGCTCACACAGGAGATCCTTAAACATCCCAGTAGTTTCATCAAACACTAAGACCCAGCTAGTGTCATCAAGAGAGTTAAGTTCCTAAACAAATATTCATCCTAAGTGCCCAAAATTAGGTGCCTAAGCCACTAAATGTGATCATCAGATCCATATCCCCACCAGGAACCTGTCCCCACCTTTATCCAGTGCTACTGAGTGTTTGTTTCCTAATGAGCCACCAGCCTGGTAAGGAGGAACACTTACACTAAGCACTTGGGAGAAAAGAGATTGTTTTGAAAAGAACAGCATTAAATTGTTTCCAATCAAGCACGACATCAATACTGATTTCAAATCACTTTGCAAATCTCCTCCCAGTTCTTCAAGATCAGGGTCCCTTGAACAAAAATCCGTTTGGTGGCCTTCCTTAATGGGCAAACAATACATTTCAGAATCCATTTTTACAACAGAAAAGAATAACAATTTTCTGTAAAACACTGATAAACAAAAATGAGACACAAGAAATTATTCCATTTTAGTGAACGGCTGTCTAGCCTATTTGCAATTAATACAGCCCGATTCCATACAATCAAGACTGTTTAAAATGCTTGGAACAAAATTTTGAAAGTTGAAATGCAAATGTGTCTAGTTTTATGGACAATTCATAAAATCGTATAAAACCATACATACATCTCTTTTTACATAAGAGATCTATTAAAATCTAGGCATCAGTATACATTTATAAAATTAATTTATAATAAAAAATTTCTAAGATAACATGAAAAGAAGAAATCATGTTTTCTGCCATAAGCTTTGGTTTGGCAGAAACAATTCCATTTTTCAAATTGGAAGTTGCTTATACATATCATTATCCTTTAGAAACAGCTGAAATTACAGAAAACTATTTAATTATCTGTAAAAATATTTACCTAGTGTTTGTAACTTCTATAGTAGTGTTTTTATATAGCTTTACAAACACTGGGGAGACAAACAATCTCAAAGACAAAGTAGTTCCCAGATGTAGACAAGAAAATAAGTTTTGGCACCTGACTAGGACTGGCTAGGTACAGGACCCTAAGGAAGTTATATTTGTCAACTACTAGCGGTGCTTATGTTTACTGTTTTCTAAAGTATTTCTGATACTAATGAATGAATTGTACACAGCAATTAAGTGTTTCATACTTTAAAAAAAAAATTCTGAATTTTAACAACGGAAACAAGGTGTGTGAAACAATCACACCACCAACTTATTTTGTTAGAAAATTAATCCGTATCTAGGGATACAACTAATCATTCAGAAAAAGCAAAAATCTAGGTATTTTTTATTAATTAAAAATCAATTCATGTTTTCTTAACATACGAGATGAGGTTTATCTATTTACAATTCCTGGCATTTGACCAACAAAATCTCACGAAAACCTTAAGGATTCCACAGTTCCCTCTGCTGCTGCTGGAAATTAATTTTGCATAACACTGTTATTAAAGCTGATATAATTCTATGTTTAGTCTTTTTTATGCATAGTGCGATTAAAAGATTAATTGAAAAATCACAAGTGAAGATTGGGATTAAACAGCACCTTGAAATGCCATGATAAACTGCTTTTAAAATCAGTTGAGGATTTCACACAGCTCCAAAAGGTTTCAATTATTTATGTGTTTGGTCTGTGTAGCATAAATCCAGACTAATGAGGTACAATTGTTGTGTATAAATCTAAAGCATAAAAACCCCTCTCCTTATTGTCTGGAGGAAGCAGCAACCTCAAAGGACTAGGAGGTAGCAACCTTTCAAGACACAGCACTCATACTCTCAGGAATAGTTTATTTTTCTCTTTGCCTAAAGTTTCCGGCTGATGGGAGAGCTGTGCCCTGCTTAGGAAGAACCCAGCTTACACAGAGGTTACTCGCCAGCAGACTCAGGCTGATAATTACTCCTCTTGAAACACCGGATGAACCTTAGACCGTGAAAGTCCCACCTCTACAGCTAAAGACATAAATTGATTTCCATCTGCATCTGAAGTTGTACAGGCTGGGGCTGAAACTTTCTGCATTAGGACTTTTTTTTCCTAAAGATGATTTATTTGGCAAAGTCTACAACTATTCTGAAGTTTCAGATAATCTCACAGGCACCCCCTTCCTCTTCTTCCCCATCTCCTTCCAATCATTTGCACATTCTTAAAATACATATACTGCTTACCAGTGCCTTTGAAGAGGAATACATGTTTTTTTCCTGGTAAATGGAATGACTGTGTTTAAAGATGTTTTAACATAACAACTAGAATTCTGCGTCAAAGACCCTCATGAGCAACAGCAGGTATGATAAGAACAGTCCAAGGATGAAAATGGTTGAGATTAGACAGCTAGTTAATTAACTCTGGACAAACAGCAAGGTTGTGAATTATTTTAAAATAAAATAAGCATTATCTGAATCCTTTGGTTCTACGGTAAACCACACTGCAACTCCAAATCTAACTTGGGATAAGTTCAGAGTGAGAAATCACAAGTTCCGAAGAAACCTCCCTTCTTCTGGAGGAGGTGCTCTTCACACTGCCCGTCCTGCAGCACCTTTCACTCAACGATTTGTGGCTGAAAACAGCAAAAGCTTTTGTAGCATTCAGGGCCAGATGGAAAGTGCCATATTGGCAACATCAACTGAGACAGATGGGAAAGAGGGAAAACCTGCCTAAAAGAAAAAATGATAAACCCATCACACAATCACATACAAAAATACTTTAAAAACAATCTTTTTGATCTCTGATCCAAGGAAAATATGCATACCACTGGTTCAATACAGGGCTGCTATCTTGTAGCAACAACAGCATCCTTGATTTAGAGAGCAACCGCAACATGGAATTCAGTAAATTACTACTGCTTGTAAAAGGGACTTCTTTTACAGTTACCACCTTTTCACCCTACCTATCATTCACATCCGAGATAATATACCTGATTTCCTAATTGTGCCTGAATCCTGAAAACCATCATCTATCTTCTGACCTCAAAAAGCCCTTAGAAGAGAAAGGCACTTACTATATGCAAAGAGGGCCTCTAAGAAAATGGAAAGGGTTTCAAAGTAATGAAGTAAACACAGACATTTTTCTATAAAAAAATAGTTAAAGTCAGCTTAAGAGGAAATGCAAAAGCTTCCAGGACTTATAGCTTCTTAAGACTGCACTGATTAATGCAATTCTTTTCCGGAATATATTGTTCCACTTGGTGAACCCAACAATTGAAGATTAAATGTCTTAATGCCAGCTGTTTATTTTAACCTCTGACTCAGTTAATCTCTTGCAAATTTGGAGCTGTTCAAAGAAAGTTAATAATGGGATGTTGAATAGTTGATTAATTAAAACTAAACATAATCACAGCTATACTCACTATAGAGAAATTAGCAGAACCTTTGAAATCTATAGGCAAAAATCTAACCAGAACAGTGTTCTAAATTCAACAAACTCTAAAACCAACATAAAATCTAAGGAGCAATCCTAACGTTGATTTATATTGACTCAACAATTTTGTTTTGACAAAATATCTTATTTTCAGATTCATTTTACCATTTTCTTGGAAACAAGAAATTCACTCACATGTACACTACATCCAAGCCTTTTGGAATAGCCTAAGAGAAAGGAAAAAATAAGAGGAAGCACCATGAGAAATCTGAGATGGAAGAGACTGATCTGGTCTCAGTTCTTCACCTGTGTATTCAGTGTATTTTCCAGTTTTATTTAAAATTTGGCAAAAGGTGTGACTTCTGCCTTTCACCCTACTAGAGGAAAATCAGCATCCAATTGCCACGCTACAGACTCCACTTCCATGTTGCTGACTTAAGAGTGAAAGCTTTAAAGATTTCTCCTGCTGAAAGCACAACAGCTGCCTCTGAAAATGCATGCGAACAATAGGATCTTCTGGAATGAAATCTTGCTTGGTCAGGCAGAAATAAGTCGAATGTATTGGACTTGTTTATCTCTATTCTAGCCTTTACCGTTCATTTACTTCAAAGGCAAATTCTTGACTTCATCATATAACAGAAATTCACTGACCCAAGAACAATTTGAACAAATTTAAATCATATTGGTTTCCTCCTTTCTTTTTGTCCTCTCACCACTCTTTTCCTTCTTAATTATGATGATTAAGACTCACTCATTGCCAGGACTGATGAAAAACACAGTGAATATTTAAGCCTGTGCTCATATTTCTACAGTCACATTTAACAATAAAAAGTAATAGATCTTTCATTTAAAGGTGAAATTCTTTTTATCACTCATTTGCTTAAGAGCAAGAAAGATCCTATAGTCCTGTGACAAACGAAGAACAGTATGTTTCTGAAATAAAAAAATCTTTAATAACTTGCATTGTAGGAAGAGTAATTCAATCCCTTAAGAAATCCATCTTGAGGGGTTAAATGATCCAACTTACCAGAAGCATTGCCGAGGTTCCATTTGGCCGGGACAGCTGGATAGACATTTCAGGGAACATCCTATCAATGCGATTGATCACATCGTCAACATATCTGCCAACCAAACCAAAACAACAGAATTAACACATATGCTTCCTCGCCACAGGCTCAGATCATTACTGCTTTTTGACAACGTCCACAGGACTTTCCCCAGTTAAATTTTCTTGGGTACCTCCATATTCTTCAAAAACGCACACAAGCATAATTCGAAAAGTTAATGATAAGAGGAAACATACCAAAGCCCTATGTAAGTTGCTTTGAAAATTACTCTGCCCTTAAAATCATGCACTCAATTTTTAGTCCAAATCTGTCACCCTCAAACTCTTGCCAGCATACCTCTATACTTTTGCCTCAGGGGGTTGAAGGATACGTTACCAAAATTACTTCTTCCAGCACAGGAATTCATAGGTTGTCACCTCCTTGCCCTCTCTTTGATAAACTAAACAGACAGAGGCTTTCTCAAAGTCTTTAGACTTTTTTTCTTCTGAATCTTTCCGATTTATTTCATGCACTGGTGACTCTGAAATTGGCCAGTACATTCCAGGAGTTTCTCTGGGGTGATGAAACACAGATGTAAAATAACATCCTTTCTGCTGGGCAGAAACCCCCTGCTCACACAGGCCAAAGTGAGCCAGCATGCACTTGTCTTGGTTCCTACTAGCGTATTAAGAGCTGACATCCATTAACAGCAAAGCCTTCGTTTCAGAGACCTTGTTTCCCAGGACACATGGCCCCATCCCATGGGGATGTCTGGCATCATTCAGCCATTCCCCTGGATACATTAAAATGCACAGTATTTGCTTCAGCAAGAGTTTACAGAACAGTCTGTATCATCTGTGCACTCATCTGGCCTCCGGGACTCCTTTTAGTACTCCTGAAGTATGCAGAGAAGGGAAGGACACTGCTGCCTTCTCATCGTATGCATCTACAAACTCTGCAACCTCATCAGATCCATGAATTAATTTATTGATAAAACTGTTTTCATACTAGCCCATATAAGTGCTCTGAAAAAAAGATTTTGGAAAAATTGGTTGCCTCCGATTAACAGTAAAGTTGAAAAATCTAGTGATTTCCCTTTAACCTGCTAAAGGCAAAAAATGTTGAATTCTTGCTCTTCAAGAAAAGTAGAACAATGAGGTACTATGCTCCAATTGCTACTTCACAAG
This sequence comes from Rhinoptilus africanus, assembly GCA_013400135.1. Classification (NCBI taxonomy): domain Eukaryota; kingdom Metazoa; phylum Chordata; class Aves; order Charadriiformes; family Glareolidae; genus Rhinoptilus; species Rhinoptilus africanus. The sequence goes on along the minus strand of VXBO01005456.1, from coordinate 827,897 downwards.
GAATTAAAAATCATCCCCCAAAAAGAAAATAAAATCACAAAAGCAACGCTTACACAGCTGGTAAAGTCAGTGCACTTTTACAAGTAACAAAAGAATGGAATTAGTTATGACAATTTTGCATAAAAATCTTAATCCGCACCTCTCGTGCAGAAAAAACTTTCCCCATTCACTGGAATGACTCATTAAGAGCTTACTTGCTGATAAGCAAAGTCAAAATACCCATAAGCCAAGAATGCCTTAGCACGGTGAAAGAGGAGACGCGGAAGATCCTGCTTTGGGATGAGCAGACTACACATGGCCAGTACGCACCTCACTAGTTCTAAACATTACTGAATCCCATACTTTTTTATACAGCAGGAGAGTTTATACTATTTTGTAAATGCAATTACTCCAGACTCCACAAATAAATTCAGCTACTGCTTGTGCGCGAACAGAGACTGTGAAACGGGGAGGGAGAGAGTCTGTGTTTCTTGATTAGTGGGAGGTTAGGAACGTGATTTACAGCCTCGCTCGCTCTGATGCAGATTACTGCATAGCTTTTCTCATTTTCCAAGCTTTGGGCAATAATAAGTTAAAACTAAACAAGACATGAAGTTACATACAACAAGACACTGACACAGTCTATATGCATTGACAAAGGAAAATTCAAGTAATTTTAAAGTACATAAACAACAGTTGGACTTGGGCATTTAATCTGCCTAGGTCCCCCTGATAAATCCCAGTGGACATGTATGTTTATCCTTTGAAAATGTGATCGAGGCTGGTTAGAGGTAATCAATTCTTCAACTCTTTCTTCAACATGATTATTTGTTAAGTGTAAAACTTGTCTTGACCATGTGCCTTAAAACTTGACTCAAACCCAACTGTCACCTTGTACTATCTGAGGATTCACAGGGAGCTTGTGAAGAGTCTTCTCTTTATGTGAAATCAAACATACAGCGAAACAGAAATCTTTTAATTTGTATTAACCACCTCCTGAAAGAACTTAAAGATGAGTTACTAAGATACCCTCTGCTTACAAGCCTCTTAATTTTGTACCACTCTTCATAGGTCAGTTGACAAAGTTAAAATGACACACATAAGGAAATACAATGTTCTGCTTTGGCGAGGCTCAGCAACTCTGTCAGGACCATGCACACAGGTAGCCTTTTGCCTTCTCTTCTCAGTCAAGAGGACGTCAGAGAAAATCCAAGACCAATGTGATAAAACAGCATTGATATCATTGTTTTGCCCCTTTGCCTTTTTTCAAGTAGACATCAGGGTTTCCTGAGGACACATCAGAACAGAAGCATTCTTCAAAGATGCATATATAATTACTAAATTAGCCTGACTACATGGCGGCCTCAAATATAAAGTGACAAACAACCTAATCTGAGGCAAAATTCTTCTATACATATGCCCTTCAGAGAGGACATCTGGTAAAACATCTTGCAAAGGGATGGATATGATAAATCAGATGCAGCAAAGTAATGTAAAAGCGTAACTGGTGACGACTTTAGAGAAAACTGAAGAACATGTGACAAAGACAAGATAAAGTGCACCCCTGAGGCTGGCTGTTAAAGAGGGTCAGAGAAAAAGCTACTGCCTAGAACTTATTTTATAGAACCAAAAAACATTCATTTAGCGCCACAATAAGCAGAGTCAAACTTTACACATCTCTGTGCAATACACTTTAGCTCAAAAATATCATAGTTCCTATTTATGTTACAGAACCCCTTACAAGTCTCAGAGAAGCATAGCAGTTAAAGATGGAGAAAAGTCTAATTTTACTTTGCCAATAAGCACTTCTGAGTTTAATGTACTTACCACATCTCAGTTTTCGCCGACTTACAAAAGATGCTGGTTGGAACAAGCATTTACAAACCCATGACACAAAGCAGGGAAAGGCAAATGGAAATAGACTTGCTCAAACATTTGGCCTATCTAAATCTTAAGAAAAAAAAATTAATGGAAATCCCAGAGTTAAACACAAGCTGAAATTATTTGGGAATAACTTCCCCTCTTGACCTAGAACATTGTTCCACCTAGGAAGGGTTGAAGAGAGCACCTAGACAAACTCCCCCCCATAGCTCCTCTATCATGCAGAGGATGCTCAAAAAGGTCTGAAAACCGACCACAAATGACTGCAAAAGATCATACCCAGTATTTAAACTCTCTACAGACAGAATTTCATCTTACTTGTTCTTCTAGGCTTCAAAAGACAATATATTAACACCTTATAATTGCAATATCCTAAATTAGTCTCATTCTATTCAAAAGAAGCTTCAAACTTCATTAATACCTGTATCCTAATCCAGCCCTGTACGCATCCTACTCAGAAAAGAACAACAGGCTCGACCAACAGGACTTCTGATCATTAAATCATATCAAATACTAAAACAATTTTGCTAATGTAATTTTACCGGTCAGAGGGAGAATTTTTAAAGAAGCCTTAATAGCAGGTTTATACCAACTTCCCTCTCCCATTTTTTTATCCTTCTCTCCTTCACAACGCAGATTCGTGATTTTTAAGGAAGTTTTAAGATTATATTTTTGACAAAAACCCATCTTCATCTTAAAAATAATAAATAGTATCATTCGGGGTGTGCACCTGAATGTGCAACAGAACCAGCCAATAAGATCAGACCTGACATCAGATGCTCTCCAAGGCTCTCAACACTGTAAACTGTTTTCATTTTAATGTAGTACAATACTTTCTTCTACAAACATGCTGTATTAATACCGGTAAAAGTCAAAACACAACACTCTACTTAATGAATGTTAGCAAAGACTAAAATTAACTAAAAATGTTACACTCTAAATGAAGTCGTTATGAACACACAGAAAAATCAACACTAAAGCAACAGAGATACTATTTGAAAAATCTCCCTCCATTTTGCCAATAAACATAAACGTAAACCGTTTAGTCCATATTAGAGCAACAATGCCTGGAACAGACAGAAGACACTTTTGAAGCCAGTTAGAAAATACTGTTTATAAGGGACTAATTAGTTACGGAAAATGCTAAATGAAGAGTTTCATACTAAACATCAGGTTGACAAGGTAGAAATAATTCAGGTATTTTGACATGGTTTTCTAACATCTCTTTGATTCACACAAAGGCACCCCGAAAGACATTAATATAGAAAAGTAACCATTATAAATTCCTTTCAATTCCACACTGGACAGATGGCTTAGTTCTCTGATGTGACCTCTCTCTATTTTTTTTTTTTATTTTTACTGGATTAGATCCAGCAATCCAATGTTAGTGTGATGTTTAACAGCTTAGACAAGATTTAAATAGCATTTATCCCACAGAGTGTTTAACTTGCATACTGTTCATTTTTTCCACTCAATACAACAATTTAAAGATTAGAAATATAGGTATTAATAATAATTTTTCTAGGAGGTCTTTCAGAAGAAAGAAAATTCTGCTAAATGATCTTTGGAAGAAAGAGAGAGAGGGAGAGGAGGGAGAGAGAGGGAGGGAGGGAGAGAAACATATACATTTATAATATAAAAGAGTGTAATCTTTCCCATACACTCAGTGGAAAACACCACACATGAGACAGAGAAACTCTACAACTTTGGTGAATCCGGATTCACGATATTCTGGACTGCATATGGGGAAACTCTCCACATGTTCTCTCACTTGCCAGATTACTTGTTCGCAGATATATTTTTTGGCTTTTAGTTACTATTTTTCAACACAGCTAATAATTTCTTTCCACGTCTGGTATTTCAGCAGCATGGGCTGGCCCTGCAGACTCTTGCCGATGCAGCGCTCGCTAATAAAGGCATCGGTGCAAAAAGCCTGCCTGCACTCCACTAAAACCTACGGAACAGCTGGTTTTTTTGCAGAACCAGACTCAATATATACTTAAAAGCTTTTAGCAGTGGCAGGATTTTAAGAATTACAGATTTCTATGAAGAGACTAAATAGTTTTTGGGCAACTTGATGAAAGAAATACTGTATTTTAAAATATACAAGGCAGTCACAGTTCTAGCGTGTTTTAGTAATCAATGAATTAAAGTTTTAATTTGATTCAGCTACCTGCTGAGGCAGTCTCTGCAGGTAGCAAATTCAAGTTGATAGAAGGCTTTTCAGAAGCATCAATTAACAGTAGTTACTAAAACAGTGACCTCTGCCAGCTTTTGTGAGATGACGCTTCCTGCTCGGCTAGGCAATGAAGAGCGTGAAAAGAAATTCAACAGCTCTCACACTGAGAACGCGACTTCAAGTCTCAAGACTAAATTAGACAGCTGGCACAATCCGTGACATCTGTGCATCAATCCTGGAAGTCTCTGCCTCCTTCCCCACATGCCACAGGTTTTGTTGTGTGTGGTTGTGTGTTTTTTTTGTTTGTTTTTTTTTTAAGTTCTTAATTCAGACTTTTGTGCTTTTAATCTCTAGAACCTCTATAAAAATGCTCATGTTTCCTGGCTCCAGTTCTAAAATAACTTGTGTGTTTTGACCAACTTCTCCTCCAGCTATAAACTTCCTTGCCAGGCTGCCTTCTCTTACAGTTGTTAACATTGTCCCCTTGTCCTTTCTGAACAAACTGCTTCAGTGGTTTCTTCTCTCTTCTCACCCAGTTCCCAGGTTTCTGTTGGTGGAAGGCTCCAGCCAGGCTCCTCCTGGCTCATCTTGTTTCCTTCTGTTCCCTTCCCATCTGCACACCAACTCGGTCTTCTGCTACTCCTTCAATGCCTCTGTTCCTGCTGTGAAATCTTTATTCATGACACGTTATAAAGGAAAAATGTTACCTCTTTCAAATAACTGACTTCTAACTACCAGGAGGTAAGTTGAGGGCAGAGAGGGCAAACCTGAGTCTCTCAAGTACACACAGTTTTTCAGTCCTGGGGCTACAACACATGATCAGCACACGAGGGAGTTTCGGCACTGGAGTGTCTTGGAAACATGAATCCACAGGTGTGGGAAGAAGGAAGCCAGAATGTGTGCATTGTAAGGAACAAATCTGCTAAGAGACAAAGGTCCTTGGACAAAGGTCCTAAGGAACAAACTTGCTAAGGTTCATGCTCAACTCCTCCCACACGACGGTGGGTAAGTGAGACAACACGCATCTGAAAGCACTGAAAGATTCTACTCCAAACCTGCAAGAAGGCAGCTTCCCCTTTATTCTTGCAAGTTATCTTGTTTTCAACTTTGCTAGGGATGTTTTTTCGGTCACAGAGGAACTACGTTTCATTATTGAGTGGATGCAAAAGATTAAGTTATGTGCTTAAATAGTCTAGAAGTGTTTACATATAAACACAGGGTGGTCTGCTTCAAAAGCATATGCACATATAGCTGTATCAAACACTTAACCATCTGCACTTCTCACTCACAAAAGGCCAAACCTGGTACAACACTTAAGGATACATGTGAAGTCGTTTGGACAGTTCTGTAGAAGCCAAGAGAGAGAGTGTTTAAGGGTTGGATTTACAAAGACATTTAGAAACCTGAGGCTGTGATTCAACAATTTTCAGACTTCAGCACCAATAGTGACATAAGGCACTGACACATCCCCTCCTGCATGCTGCAGTGTGCGGCCCCCGCAACTCTGCTGTGCTGGAAGAGCTGGATCACACAACTGATCTGGCTTTAAAAAAAAATTTCAAAAAAGAACAAAAATGTATTATTTTAAATCTAAACCGGTTCCATGATTCAGCTCCCTCTGTGGCTGCACACGTTGTGTGCCTGCAGAATTCCTGCTGGGCCCATGCATCATGGGCCAGGAATACTGTACACTGGGGTCATTCTATTACAACACTAAAATAGTGCTTGACGATAAAGTGTGTTACTTATACTCTATTGTCCATACAACAAGCGTAATTCTGAATTCTTCAGGCTACTGCAAATCCATTGATAAGCGACATGGTATAAACCTACAAGGAATGTCCTCAAAGGTAGAGGCTGACAGTGAATTTACAAAGTCACACGGGGTCTCGTGCTGAATGTTTATTAAATGCAAACCTGCCCCTTCAATCAAACAGTCTCTGGATATTAAGTTAAACATGGACACCTCCTGAATGCACCCTGAAAACACACATTTTGTCAGTGCGTAGTTTGTTATCAAGACAGAGCAGAGACACATCTGTTCACAAAATCAAATTCCAGTGCACCACCTTAAAAAGCATAACTTTAATAAGGAAAACTTTGAGTTACAAATAAAGACCTTGCAGTCAAATTCCCATAGATATTTTATGATTTTGTTGAAATATCTTTCTTTGTATTTACGTGGAATGCTCTTCAAAATACCTTGAATTCACAGCAGTAATCAAGAAAGGAATATGGATGTTAGAATGTGTGAAAGCTGGTTAACAGAATAAGCATGCATCTACTTTACAGTCATCACTGGGATCTTGTCTGAGCCTGTTACTAGCCTGTGCTTTACGGAAAACATCATTAACTCCTTTACACGTATCTCCAGAGGAAAAACAGCCCTCCCTACCTATCAGTAGTAATTGCATTTCAGAAGCAGTACTTCACAGCACATGTATGTTGTTTATATTTCCACTTCTTCATGAAACTAGATGTTGCTCCACAGTCCAACAATAAATGCTAACAACAGTAATTTTCAGGAGCCTGGATGAGAATCAGAGTTATTACATCAGTGTTTATCTACAAAGATGGTTCTTAATTTACTCCTAACTTGTCAAGCAATTTGTGCCCCGTTAGCCTGAATTTGCACATGCATATACGTTTCCATACCATAAAGCTGTGCTGAAAGTTCTTAGGAAAAACTCAAGCCAAGAGATTCATCTGGCCTTTACAGAAAATTGTTTGCACAAACTACACACCGTTCTCCCGGCCGGGGTTTGAGAGATGGATAATCCCCACCCTCTCCAGCACCCGTAATTAAGCAGGGTTCATCCGAGGTTGCCTGGGTCCGCACTGCTCTGTGAAACCACCTCTCCTGCACTCACCAGGCAATCGTTCAGAGGGAGAGAGGATTAAGCTGTGACACATCGATGTTCAGTAAACACCAGACGGTGCTTTAATAAAGGACTCAAAATAACGCACCAAGTTCAGGCCTCCTTCTAGAAAAGATGAAGGGCTGGGCTGGTTTTCAGCCCAACCAGATTCCCAAGTAAAGTGGGGCTCCCTGCCAATGGGAAAGGTCCCTCTCTGGGGACTGACCAGCTGATGGGATGCTGACGCTGCACATTACTCCACGCTGTCATTCCTGGATTCAGCCTTCTAAAGCTAGAATTCACTATTTTCTAACATGTTATTTTCAGCTCTGCTATTGAAGAATTACTGCAATAGCAAAGTCTTCTCACTTTCTTTCTTTATGCTTTATTTCTCCCTCAACAGAGCAGAAATTACAGTACTTACCTCCTTTTATGAAAAGCAACAGATGATGCATGATACCTACTCTGTATTCTATACCTACCAAAAGCAGTAAGATTTTACCTTTGGGTGGAGAGATTGATGACTAGGAAACATACCATGTTGTGCACAGTCAGACCTTTTTATACACTGTGCTTGACCATCTGACAAGCACCGCTGGAATAAAGAGATCTTGGTGATCATTTATGATAGCCACAACAAGTCCCAGATCTTTGTGAAGGCAACACAGGGAGGAAAGGAGGAGTAAGGATATAACCCTCGGGAGAATGGCTACATATCAACACAGGAGAGCAGAACAGACCGCTTCGTAAGACAGGTTTTGTTTGTAGTTACCAAAGCCCTGAAAATTTTTGCTTATAAAAAAATGTTCTCTACTTAAATAACACTCTGATGGTTTGCAAGCAGCATATTGCAAGTGATACTAAAAAATTCTTTACATTTGTATATTTGAAAACCTGTCTCACTGGCATTCCTCATCCTTACCATATGCTTCTTTTAACTTAAAACACAATAGCTTATTGTCTCTGCCATGTCTGCATCTGGTGCAGGCACCAGCATGTGTATCAGAGCTTCAGCCTTCATCCCTTCATGCAGGTAGGGTGTGCTGTGTCGTACACTTACTGACTTTAGCACATCTAATGCTTCATGACCTGTTAGAAACTACTGGGACAAAGATACTCAACTTTTATACAAAATGGTTTCATTCCTACAGATCCAAGCCAAGACACAGTGCTATCTATTACCTTAGAATCTGCACCAGACTCTCTGATCACCTACTTTTAAGTTTTCTTCAGTGAATTTCATAATTAGTCCTAATTTTTTCTCTTCAGGATTATGCTCTGATCAAGTATTTTGGTCTGCCTGAGATACTATAGAGATAAAAATCTATCTTAAAACTCAGAGGTTTATCAAAAGACTCCTTCAAGGTCATCTTTACACTCCAGTACAAAACCTGCATATAACAGGTACAATTAGGCATTTATAAACTGAAGACTCTCCCAGTACAAACAGTCAGGAGAGAGAAGCCCTTCAAAATATTATTTTCTAAAAAATACACTGTCATCACTTCTTCCTCCAACATGACAAGCTGTTCCTTAGGTTGGATTTTTATAGGGCTCATGGAAATTAATTGCGTGGCTTCCACTGAAAGTCAATGTGGGGGAGGAGGGCTAATTCCCTTAAGCAAATTCTCTGAAAAAAATTTCTCTTTAAGCACGAGTCAGTTAAAGGAAAGGGCTTACCATGGCAGTTACTTGGGCTTGCCAAACACAGCCCAGACACATCAGCAGAGCCACTGCAGAAATTCACTGCACCTTTTTGGCCCTTTTCCCACTCTTGTAATCAGGTTCCCTCTCATTTGATGTTACTTCCCCTTGCACACAAGGATCAGTGTGCAACCACAGTGGAGATCAGACAGGCTTTATGTTCACTGGGGTTTCTTGAACGCTGGAGACTCCGCTCTGCCTGTGTTCCTCCACTGCATGGAACAGGCAGAGCGGAGTCTGAAGTACTTTGCAGGGCTGAAACCTGGACTAAAGCCAAGGAAGTACCACGGTAAGCAAATACAGTTCTCTTCGTAAGTATATTCTTGCACCCGCATCGCTTTACATTACCTGCAGAGCTTCCCTAAAACAAATAAAAGATAACCAGCTTTTATGCCAACTATATTTGAAGCAGAATAACCCTTTAGAACTACTGGGGCTGATACTATCTGGGAGAAACGCTCAGCCTACTAAAAAATAATACAATTCTGTTTATGTAAGCATACTAACAGAGAAAATTGCTTAAGTGAAAAACAAGGAATGAAGATCTCCTTAGATAAATACCAACATGATTATTAACACTGCTTAGCTTTTTTCCTAGATATGTTTCCCAAATTCTGAGCATCCACTTCATGAATATCAAGCTGAAAATTTGTAATAAGCAAGTTCCTTTAAGGAATGTCAAGTTGGTTACCCAAAGTAAAGAAATTCCAAACTGTCAGATAATTTCTAATAGTAAACAGGTACAGATAAAAAAAAAAAAGTCTCTATGCATTCAAAATCCTTAATTTAACAAAAAAAAAAAAAAAGAGAAAGAAAAGAAAAAAAATAGGAAGACTGCCCTCTGTAATGTGAATGAGTGGCATGAAATAATCCACCACCGTAGGGGACCACGGGTACATGGTCACAACCAAGAACTTGGACTCTGCCAAATGGCATCTCAAAAGTTCTGGTACAGAAGGGACAATAAAAGATTTCTTGCAGACTCGGAAGACAACACCAGCCTGATCAACCTTTTCTAATCAGCAGCCAAAGTGTCTCGCCTGTCTGTCAGTGACAGTGTCTCCCAGCAGGGAGTGGTTTATTATTCTAAGAAGATGCTCCTAAAGAGAGGGTCAGCTATGAATCGCTACCATGAGAAGATTTAATTAGATTTTTACACTGACTAAAGATATTCCCTGCACACAGATGAAATTTTAAATATGGAGATAAATAATAGTGTACTTTAAGACAAGGTTACTTTTGGATTTTTTGTTTTACACTTACTGTTGATACTTTTCCTTTTCTCGAGATGGCTGTTTACATTATGCAGTTACACCATCAAGCTTAAAGGTTTCTTGTAAAAAAGATTTCAATAGTGTTTTCTAAGAAAAACTCTCTAGGCAAAGCACCCCGTATTTTCCTAGGAAAAGGTCTGATGATAGCATAAATTAAAAAACATACCCAATTAAAAAAAAAAAACCAACTTTCTGCTTCATTACAGAGTAAAAGCTACAGCATAGTTTGATATCAGGCACATGTACAATATATACCAATATATTATTGTAGTACAGCATTTTAATTAAAAATATACTGTGTAAAGACAAGAATGGGACTCAGCTATATTAATACACACAGCTGCAAGCCATCTGTGTTAGCAGAGAGAACTGTTCTTAAAAGGAACCTTGTATCAAAGATTTTTCTAAAAGCAACCAGAGGAAAGCTGACGTTAACCAGGAGGGCCAGGTCTGTTAGGGCTATTTCCATCATTAGGAAACCATGATCTCAAATGCATGCTGCTACCAGGATACAGGTTCACCTAGTAACATGACAGCAACTTATATCATTAATTAGCTAACATGTAGCTACTGAGTGTCAACCAGTTGAAGCTGATGCCCTACAGAAACAGATAAAATATTACCAAATGGTATCTATCACCTCAAAAGACTGTCCTGCAGTTACATTTCCAAACATCAGTGAATTCACAGATGTTTCAGGAGAGCTTGCTCTCCATTCTCACTCTGCATTTGCTACTCACTGCGTTCACTCACATTTCTGTATTTGACTTTTGTTCAACCAGATCTTTAGGGACACTTCCCATAGAGCACAAGAGCTCTTGATCCCCAGCTGCAAGAAATCAGGAAAGGAAGGTAAGGGACCAGCGTGGCCGAGTCAAGACCTGCCGGTCAAACTAAAAGACAAGAAGAAAACACAGTGGAACTGGAGACAGGTGTCCTGGGAAGAGTATAAGGATGCTGCCCAGTTGTGTAGGGATAGACTGAGGAAGGCCAAGGTGCAGTTTATAGGTACTTTTTAAAAAGAGACAAAAATATTAGCTGTTGACTGTATTGTAACTATTTGGCAAAAGACAAACATTGCACAACAACTCTGAAGAGTGGGAAAGCAGAAAAAGAAATCTTGACTAAACCCAGATGAAATGTAGTTGTAGTTACACCCTCAGCTGCACTACCGAGAGGTTCACTGCTTCGTCTTTCTGCAAACCCCCCATTAGACTGAAAGCATGCTTCTTCCTAAGCTGCAACTAGTGAGAAGTGAGCAACAGCAAAAGACAGAAAATAGGGGCAAACAAAACAAAGGGCTCATTTTAATCTTTTCAAGGACTAAAAAAAAAACAAAACGCCAAACCCTAAAACATTTGCTTAAATATGTGTGTGTACATACATTTCCCAGTATCACAGGGCAGTCAAGGAGTGCTTTCCGTCCTTGCATGCCACACTGCATCAGTGCTGACATCTGGAGAGGCTCTATGCTCAAATCAGAGCTGAACCTTTCTCAGTAGATCCTGTCCTTTGCACTCAGGAGATGGAAATGAACTACTTATTTAGGATTTGAAAGCAAAGGGAGTCCACTATTTGGACAGACCTTATGCGAGAAAGAAAATCTTTTTCCTGTAATTCTCCAAAACAACCAGACAGAGCAAGTTAACAGAGAAGGAAATATTTGAAAAAACCTGACAACTAAGGACCATCCAACAACCAGGTTCTCTATGTATGGTGTTTACACCAGCATTTTAAGATTTGCGGAGAACTTCAGCAGAAGGTATTTGAGAGATTTGTAAAATGCAGATCTTTAAGATCCAGTATATACTGACACTTTAACAAAGCAATTAATAGCAAAAGGAAACAGTAGGTCCCTTGCATAAGAGCTTGCTGGTGGAGGACCAGCACAAGTCACAATAAAAATTAAGTGGATTAAATACATACAAGCCCAGAAACAGATGATTCAACCATGGTACTGCAGACAGATGCAAAAGTACATAGCAGGAGAGAAAGAAGAATATTACAACACTCAGGCTTCAATTTAAGATTTTCTATCCCCATCGATGACTTAATAAAAACCAGAGGGAAGACAGCAATTGTGGAACAGCAAAAAGAAATTAGTAGCAGCAGACAATATTTTAGCTGTCCTAGCAAAAATTATAATTGATTTTCTGTCTGTAGTGTTAAAGTTGCTATCTTTATACTGAAAATAAATTTTCATTTTAAAAGCATAATCACATGTTAAAATAGTTCTACCTGGCATTTTCTGTCAACTAGCTCATTTTACAAGTGGCATACAAGAGCCACCATTGCTCTGTCATGTCAAGAAATTAATTTCACTTCCTTAGAAATACCTAAGATTAGATAGCATTAGATTTGCTTATCGTCTACTATACTGTAAAAACATGCTGTTGAAGAAGTAACCTTTTGTCTAAGTGAAGAGCAACTTTCAAAGTAGAAAGGATCATAGAAGAATCCAACATACAAACCACTTTTAAGCCAAATTTTAGATGAAAAAAGCAATTATCAATATTATTCTAAATCCCAAGCACTCCCCCTTGTAGCGCTCCTTCTAGTTAACTCATCTGCTTCTCACTGTGTTTTTTCTAAACAGGCTACTATAATCTACATTACTATTTAATGTAGTTTCTCTAAAAATACCTGCTTTCTCCCTCCCATCAGCCACCCCTCTCAAACCCTCCTTAGAACAAGGTTATTGTCAAGATATGGGTTTCCAACAGACCTCTTTAAACAAGAACAGCACTATCTGGACCTCCGGAAGCTGGTGAACTGCTTTGATGATTGCTACAAGTGTAGTCTTTCACCCTGGAGTTTTTCAGGATTCAGTTAGGCAACATCACAGACAATCTGATCTAATTGTGTTAAGAGACCATCTTTGAATAGGAGGCTGGACGAGCTGACCTCCTGAGGTCTCTTCCAACCCAATCTCCCAACTAGAAATCAAAGAGGATTCAGAGCTGAGAGTCTGGAGCACCCACTGTCACAGCAGATTTTTCCATTAATGTCTACTTGACTAGAAAATACAAACAGCTGAGCAGGCAGAGGGTGAGCAGAGGCGGTACCTGAAGGATAAACAGACAGAACAGTTGGAGCAATTACAACTACAGAGTCTATTCGGTGTGCTCGGTAACTGAAACACCAAACCAATGATCGTCAGCCAGGAATTATTTCCTAAACTTTCAAATTTATGGGTTACCTGTTAACAATATACCACAGCAACATTCAGCTAATCAGCCTAATACCCTAATACCCTCCTTTCTTAACTTGAATTTAAAGGTGAACCATAAAGAAAGGTAAAAAGCAGTAAGTTCTTCAAACTTAGGTATTATTTATAATAAAGTTAAAGTACTGTTAGATATGACTATGATTCCTTAAACTATGAGTCTGTCATGTAGCTGATTAGCCCCAAATTTAGATCCAGGTTTGATTTGTCTTTCAGTCCTTCACAAAAAGCTCTTTTATAAAGACCTGTCTACAAGGCGCATACAAATCTGTCATGAGCAAAAGCATCATCTTTGCACAGCAACTGTCAAAACGCAAGAGCCAAAATGAAAGAAGGTTCTGCATGTAAAGCAGGAACGGAGAAGAGCCTAGTTTTTAGCTTGAGGGGAGCTCAGTTTTATAGTGCTATTTTGGACACAGATGTTAAATTCTGACTTAAAATACATCAAAACAGTAGGGTATTTTTTGCCACTTCTAGAGCACATTTGATTTTAACACCAAACACTGAATATAACAATCAGCAAGAGAGCTCAACAATTTAGAGATTCAAGAAGTCTCAGGATCTTGACACAGACTGACAGGCTCCAGCCAAGCTTGCTGTGTAATTATTTCATGTGTCTGCACTTTGTCTTTCATCACTGAAATGAACACCTAAAGGCAAGAACACAAAGGATACAGAATAATACATCACCATTCATTTATCAGAACGAACGCTGACAGTGGATAGTTAGAGCTTCCTATTAGCTCTTGCAAGTAGGAATTATACGGTCATTCATTCTTCACAATGTGTCACTCCAGGACTTTGAATTTAGTAAAAAACTAACTGGTCTTCAGAAACTGACAACAACAGACAAAAGTCCAAACTCTTCACCTGCATGAAAGCATACAGCCTTATAGTTACTGCATTCTCTTATCCCAGCTTTGTACAAATATTACTCAAGTTGCTCTCAGCACTCCTGCACAATTCCCAGATGACACAATTCACGTAGTTCATATGGAGAAACCGAGGCACAGAGTAACTCAACATAACAGTAACTTGCTCTGCAAAAAACTTATTCAGGAACCTCTGTATCTTTAAGTGCTTTCAAACATACATGGTACTGAACAAAAAGGCCAAACACTATTCCACGATCATATTTTGTGAGGGTTGGAAACAAAATATTATAAGCAACCATGGAGCACAATAATCATACACAGAATGCAATCTTTGTTTCATTTCATTCATGGTGATCAGGTAAACTCAGCAGAGGTTAAATAAGTGATTAACTACTTTACCATGCTCTCTGTCCCAAACTCTTACTTTCCTTCCTAAAACAGAATTTGTAAGAACAATCCTGAGCAACACAAAATAAAAATTTAATTTCAATGCAAAAAGTTGCTGCAGGGAGATGCTTTTCATTGCTAAAATTAAAGGACTTACTACAGGATTTCCCTGGCCATGACTCATGGGCAATAAAGAGAGCGCATAGTTTTGACTTCTTTCTGTGGCTGTAAGTCGCCAATGTTAACAAGGTCTCCTGTCCACAGTGTTTTACTCCCTATGTTACTCATGCTAAGGTTAAGAATCATGAAAATAATGAGGCAGGTGTATCTGTGCCCAATTAGAAATGTGCATTACACTATTAATACACTTGTTTTCACAATGACATACACATACTACTGAGTAACATCACTGAAATTACAAAGACAGTGTTACTCTTTATTAGGTAAAACCTATACAGCAAAAAGGAAGTGCCTTGCAAAATTACACCTTTAGCAGCAGCATCTATAAAGGGATGAAAACCAAGTCACTTGTAATGGTTGCATTTTATTTATTTCTTCCACTGGCAGTTGGGACAATTATTTAGCAAAATCATTGTACCAAAATACTTCAAATCATTGCAGATGAAGATTATGTTTACAGGAAAACTCTACGAAGTCATCAGCCAGAATTTGCTACCCAAGCTTTTTTTATTTAACACATCCATAGGGTTCCTTGTAAACACATGAATACCTAGAGAATGCCCTAAAGTGAAATTAAAAAGTAGTAGCGGTTATTTTTAACATCAAGTAAAGAAAGCAAAGCAAAGCAAAGCAGTTCTCCCACTCCATATCCCTTCTAGTTAGGAAGGACATTTAACTGCCTTTCTCAAACTGAAAAGCCGGGTGGGCTGACAGGAGCTGAATCCAGCTGCTAGAGGCAGCATGGCCAGCCCACCAGCCGCTGTGGTCCCCAGGGAGCGGAACCACCACCTCAGTCCCCAGGTAAATCCCCATCTGTACTTTGTTACTTAGGGAAACTCTCCCTTTTTGTAGGGTCACTGTCAAAACTACAGGGGGGGGTTTAACCGCCTTTTTTTTCCAGGTATGAATTTTGTTTCAAAGTGTTCTTACTGTGATACACCCAGAGCTAGAAGTTACCTGGAATCATGTAGAGGTATGGAAATAAAGTCATTAATAAATACATTCACATTGCATATTATACAATACGATTATGCAATAATGCCGTTCTTGCTAACCTTCTCCCTCCACCTTGTTATGGCTCTGCTTTTTCGGCTCGTCATCTTTGACAAGGGAATATACAACCAATGCAGATGGAAACACTTGCTGTAATGCATTCCTGAAGTTGGCAAGCAGCAGTTTTAATGTATTCTCTTCAGATTGATTGTCTGCTGCAGTAAAGCAGCCTCTAATCCCCCTCCCCCAAATATTAAAGCTAAAAAAAGAGAGAGTTAAAGTAATCATATGATAAAATCACAGCTTTAGTAAAAGCTTTGATATCATTATTAAGTTCATACAAATTTCCCCTCTTATCTAGCTTGTTCTTCACTAATTAGTCCAGCCACTGGTAGTGTGTGTTCCTTTTTTTTCTTTTTTGACACAGAAACAAGCAGTTAAACCAGTATTTGTAGTTTTTAATTACACATTAAAATCTTCATCCTTAACTTGCTTTTTTACTGAAAGTACAGGGATTCCCTACAGTGCAATATTAGTGTTCCGCTCTAAATGCTGCAAGGGCATCTTCTAACGGTTGGGACTGTGGAACAACTTTTAATTAATTGCCACCTTTTAATGGCATGGTTCTCACACAAACATTACCTTTAAGGCAAACATACATCAAAGAGTCAGAAATTTGCTCTTTTACAACAGAGCTGCAATCCCCAGCAACACTGACACTCGTGAAGGGCTCCACACTGCTCTGGATCTGTGCATATTCTGGAAAATGAAGATGCAGGTCAAGGCCGATACACAGCCCAAGGTCTCCAAAGAGATACAGCGTTTTCATCTCCCAACTATGGGGCGTTCCAGATAATCTTTAGCAAAGGAGATGGGAACTACTTCAAATCACTGCGCTCGGTCACACAGGGCTGAACATCTCACTCAGAGCAATCCTATTTGTGGGATTAGTTTGTGGAATATGACACCAAAACACGAAGAGCAGTCAGCCCCAGGCCTCTTCTGGCTAATGTCTTCGAGACAGATGTGTTCACGGAGGCGTTGGCTACAAGGACATTTAAGCTAAGCCTATCAGTCCATAACAGCTCACAACACACCCATAAGCGAAGCTCTACACACTATAAAGAAATGATGAAGTCTTAATTACACGCACTCATTTTCCACAGTGGTTGAATAGGGTATTTGTTGAAGAGTGAGCAAACCAGATTTTTTCCTCACTGTTAAAATACACTGTAAAGTTTTACTAATGCACATTTCAGTAATTTACTAGGGCTAAAGCAACATCCAAGATCCCTGTCTCCTGTACTTGTATGGATAGAAATTACTATCCTGTTAATAAATATCATAAGGAACATTTGGCTTTAGTCAAAATCTTTTATTTGGACAACCTATGTTGATCAATGCCTGCTGGTTTTTTATAATTACTTTGTAAGAAAATACACAGCTGTATAGTACTTAATGGAATTAAATGAAATTCAGCATATAACTACAGCCAAGAAAAAGCATTGATCTGGTATAATAAAACAAAGAAGATTATTACAGAAACCCCTGCTGTCAGATATATCAACATATTCGGAGATTAGATCAAGATTAAAATTTTTAAAAGAATCGTATTTTTAAAGGTGCACAGAACAGCAGAGGTGTTGACTCAGTACTGAGTTACCAAGAGTCACCAGACTCAAGAATGGCAGCTGTTACAAAAACAAAACAAACTTCCACACAAAGTAATGTTGAATCCAAGTTAAGGACAATGCGGAATGTACCCAGATGACTACTGGACCTCTGGCAACACTCAGTGAGCTTCCACCAAAGTCACTCCATGTGTGTCAGTCACCTACTGACTACTGCAGGAGGGCACAGAGCACAAAGCAGGGAAGCACCTCCTCACCCCACCACTCTTCACGTCGCACATTCTGGGACCTAATCTGCTAAATACCGTGACAGTTTATTATGGAACTGCTCCCTCTTACCAGTATAAGGCCCTAGTTTGGATCCTATCCAACTCTTCAAGTCATACAGCTCTACCTGGGGCTCCAACACTTCTGCTGATAAGAGATAAACATAAATGAAAATCCAAAATATATTAACATTGTAAGAGGGTTTCTCCTATTATTTGAATGCTGGTTTAATACTTTTGGAGTGATCAAATTTACAGTGTAAAAGACAACTGTATTTATATTGTATTAGAATATGCCATACAAAAATTTAGGAGTGTCATAAGACGACAAAGAGTAATAGTTTTTAACTGGAAGAGGATAGATTAGATTAGATATTAGGAAGAAATTCTTCACTCTGAGGGAGATGAGCCCCTGGCCCAGGTTACCCAGAGAAGCTGTGGCTGCCCCATCCCTGGAGGGGTTCAAGGCCAGGTTGGACGGGGCTTGGAGCAGCCTGGGCTGGTGGCAGGTGTCCCTGCCCAGGGCAGGGGGGCTGGGACTAGATGGTCTTCAAGGACCTTTCCAACCCAAACCATTCCATGATTCTGTAACAAGTCAGAGATGCAGAAGTGGGTTACGGGTCCCACCAGCTATTTGCTGTAGGATGGAGCAATATCATACATTTTTATGATCTACAAACTCTAAAAGCAGATAACATTTTTTCCCCTCAGATTTCAGATTCTCATTAAATCTGTGTTGGTCTGCTATTCCAAATTGTCCCTAACTGAAGAAGCAGCATACATCATTAATAAAGCACAAAAAGGACAATCAACTCATCTCCAGAACCCCACAGACTGAACAGGGAAAGAAAGAAGGGGGAAAGAAAAGAAAAAAAAAAAATCACCTGCCTGCCTTCTGTATCTTTGGCATCTAAACAGGTTACAAAACACATGTATGGTTCCAAAGTTAACATAGCGGGTAACTTGAGCAAACAGCAGGGAAAACAAAGCACAGACATAAAACAAATTAACAGCATCTTATTTTGAAATTTACCTCTTACACTGAAATCGAAAGTTCAACTGGATTACTCTGTTCTCTCTTTTTTGGATCAGAGCTTGTAAAGTATCTTCGGCTACAAACAGTAAGATGACTAATCAATGTTATATCCCCGGTAAATTATTGGATTTGATCTCCTTGGAGTTGTCTAATAAAGCCCCTCATGAATCAAAACAGTACTTTGGGTTTTTTCTTTCCAGTTAAATTATATTGAGTGCTAAACAGTAAATGCCACAAAACTAGAAGAGACAGATTGCTATTACATCTAATAGCAGACTGCTTTTTCCCCGCAGTATTTAAACAAAACATTATTTAATCAAAAGAAGCATGGCTAGCAGGGCAAGGGAGGTGATTCTCCCCCTCTACTCCGTTCTGGTGAGATCCCACCTGGAGTACTACATCCATTTCTAGAGCCCCCAACACAAGAAGGTCATGGACCTGTTGGAGCGGGCCCAGAGGAGAACATGAGGATGATCAGAGGGCTGGAGCACCCATCACTGCCCTGTGCCTCAGAACAGCTGCCCGCTGAGCTCTACAAACCGTTTGTCACTGCTGGTGATGTGGACCATTAGGAAAAAATATAATCTCTCTTTAAAAGCTTAGAATCATCATTCATCCACGTGATAAGGACTGGTTAATTTGCTTGGGTTACATTTGAAAACCAGAAAGAACAACATGACACTCACATGCACAGCTCTTCTCTTGACAGAAGTTCAAGAGAGTTTAATGATGTGTTACCACCTAGGAATTTCCCCCTCGTAATTTGTAATACAATATGGGTTCAATCACGGCAGATGCTTCCCCAGCTTTGGGACACAAGTGTCCCAGCTACTGAATCTGAAAAGAACCAGATCATTTCTTAGCTTTCATTGGCGCAGAAACACTGCTGAGGAGAAAATGAAGTAGTTAGGATTACTTAACTAAAAATTTTCCTCCCGTACCCTAGGATACGACTTTAATACTTACTGTATTTAAGGAAACTAGAAGTACCCAAGGCTCTTACTAAAACTAAAACAAAAAGTGAGCTCTGTCTCCAACAAGGTCCAGTCTCATTTCTGTAAAACAACTTGTTTAAAAGCAACTGCTGTCATCTCTGCCTGGTAAGCAGAAGGGAAACCTGAAGAAAAGTCCCAAACAAACCAAAACATGTCTGTATCTTGAAATAACTTGAAACTATCATATTTCCAATAGCTGATGAAATTCGTTATGATCTGAATTTCTCAGCATTTATCTTGCCATAACAAAGCTGTCAAAATAGTGATTTTCTGTTTGCTCATTATTCTCTATTATATTCTACATGGTTTGAAAAATTCACTTGAGGACGTTGCTCTTCTCTGAAGCAGTGTTGCAGGCGGCAGTTTGAACACGTTCATATTATTCTGTAGTTTTCCTTTAAAGACACTAAACACTACATATACACTATTTGAATTCCTTCAAAAAATTCTAGAGGAATGCATACTATCCAACCGCATGGTTACATCAAACCCCTCCACTACCACTGTATTTAGAAAAGAATGGAATACTAACCTCTGAAATGCACAGTATGGATTTTATAATTGAAATAGATTTTCCTCTAGAGAATGGGCAAACACTCACAAGCCCACCTGTTTAATGAGCACAGTCCTTTTTACCAGAGGTTACAGAGAACTAGGACTCTACCTCGCTAGATTAGCTTTGGTAGTTAAAACACCAATATTTGAGGGGGAGAAACAAATATTTTTGCCTTTCTATGCAAAATTATAGAGATTATTAAAAAGCAAGGCAAAGAAGTATTTAACAAAAGGTTGACCACACACATCACCACCAAATACATGAGCAGGAAAAAATTTTTTTAAAAGAGTAAAGAAGCAATTGGCTAAAATTCTGTAAGGGAAAGTTAGAGTTATTTAACAAGCTGACTAAGTACAATAAAGTTTTAAAGAGACTTTCTACTTAGTTGAACCAGGTGAAATATTAGAGGCTCCAGTATTAAAAGATCCTGCAATATGTGCACATCAACTCTGAACACACTAAGACCAGTACACCACTCAGGGATACGTGCAATCTCACTGCACGGCAACACACTGCAACTTACGCTAAAACAGCTTCACAAAACATCTGCAGAACAGGTGTTCATCAATTTACTAAAAACAAAAAAGAAAACATTATCATGACGTGATCAAACCGTGCACAAGATACCAAATGCTAAAACTAATGTTCAATCTACATGGTACATGGCTGCAAAGTAATTAAACCTATTCATGTAAATATTATTGTCTTACAATATAAAGAACTAATTTTTAATCTTTTTTCTTCATATAAAAAGGGATTAATTTGTGGAGCAAAAGGGTCATGTATTTCAGCAACACGTTCTTTTACAGTTCCTGTTGCACTGCCTTGCTAAAATCAAGCTAAAGGAAGACCGTGAGAAACTTAAACATGAACAAGGATATTCAATGAGCTCCTAGTATTGAAAGTTATTGGAAACTGATCTCTTCCTTATTAATAGAATTCCCCATCATGTACAAAAAGACATCTCCATGTTCCAGAATGCAAACAGAGTTTTAATCTTTAATTATATTCTCAACCTCAACTCTTATGGAGAGAAATACAGATGTGGGCCTGAGGATTACTGCTTTATTACATTATCATCTCTGTGGTATTTAATGAATATTGATACTTAATGCAGCTTTGCCAGTAGGGGGAAAGAGGAATTTTAGAACTGCACAAAGAACTTCTGATGACTTTTCTCAAAATGGAAAATACAGCCCCACACCTCACTATCCTATTCTTGAATACTTTTAAGAGGCCCAAATGTTCGACTACAGCTCATAATACTGAGCAGGATTAGTGCAGTAACAACACTTGCATGTTAAATAACCACATTCCCTATAGCCTACATAGCAGGTGTCACACTTAACTGGTACCTCAGATTCTTGGTTTCAAAGTAGACATTCCCGGCTGGGATTTCAGACCTCTATAACACAGCGAGGTCAGACTAGATAAGCATAATTCAAACATAAGGTCTCAAAAAAATACAAAACTTATGAACATGTATTGGCTTAAACATGCTTTGCCATTATCTTTAGAATAATCAACCTCTTTCTTTCATAATGAAAAATCCTTGAACCTAGGAAGCAATTAGATGCTGTTTATAAAACAAAATGCTAAAAAAACCCCTTTCCTCCAGGAACTCTTGGTAAAGGGCTCATCAGGATTTTCCTTAATGTAAAAATGATAAATTACACAAGTTAAATTCCAAATAATTTATTCTGGCACATCTGATGACTGGGTATACAGTTTATATATATACACATACCTTTCAGTTAACTGTTAAAAATAGCAACTTTTTTTTGGAACGCTACATCACTAACTATTTTAAATTAAATTACTTCCTCAAGACTCAAGTTGTGCATCTGAAGAAAGCTCTTGAACGAATACAATAGAACCTTTCAGCACTACTTATATGATAGAACCATTAAAATCAATAGGGCATTAATGCTATGAAAGAACAACGCTTTGACTATGCTGGTATTGAATCAAGCTACAGTAAACACAGACTTAGGGATAACTGTAAATTTATTTTCCAAATCCAGGCGAACAGAGACCTACTGAGTCAGTAAGTTAAGCTTTTAAAGGAGACCACTTACTAAAGAGCATCTTTTGCTAATGTAGCCCCAAAGAATGGAGCAAGCATAGATTTCTTTTTAATTTATCCATCCTCTCTAAAAGAAAAATCCAGATGGATCCTGAAGCATAAAGAGGATAGAGACCTCCTCCATCTCACCCAGAACAAGTAGCCAAAACAACCCGGCTCTCCTGAGTCTCTGCCCAACACTCCATCCTCAAGTCCTTATTACCTCCTAAAACAAAAATTATCTTCACAGCTTTTCATCTCTTATTTATCTAGAACAATATCATGGGCAGCACTGCCTTTTTCTTTTCTTTCTTTTTTTTTTTTAAATAAAGGAAAAGTAATTTTGCTGGTCTGCTCCTAGCAATAGAGTACAAATTCACAGAGATTTTTACTCAATCTATTACAGTGTTTTCACTGCCAGGTTAGGGCATACATCAGAGCACAAGAGATTTACAAGACAAGTTGAAGAGCCCTAAAACGAAAAATTGGACTCTCTTTTACTCTATCCTCTCTCTCTATTGAGCCTGGAGTTGTCAAACAAGAACCAGACTTCCACTTGTTTATTGTTTATAGTGTGCTTATTTCCCCAAACCCACAAATGTCACAACAAATGACCCTAAAAGGCACCATAAAGGGCAAGAGCCTCTGTACCTTTTGTGGTGAGCAAGTTCTTGTTCCAGCAATTTCCTTCCAGACAGAGAAAACAGAAGATTAATCTGGGAGCACTGAGAAAACGTCATGCAACAGAGCTATCAAAGTCACAAGGTTTTCAGTTGAGACCCCTAAAAATTCCCATTAATACTGACTGACCCTCTTGAGTGTGCCAATGAACACAACTGCAAGAACATGGGCATCGTCCTGTGCTTCCTCTTTTCCTTCTTCCTCCTCATGTCACAGTGACCCACTGCTGTCATTTTCCAGCTAGACAGTGACACACCAGAGCCTGCGGGCTCACTGCTCTCAGCCACCCCAAGCTCTTTGGGGCACAGCCTTCTACTCCCGCTGGGTCATGGAGACAACTTCATAACTGGAACTTGAGTTTGAGATGTGGTGCTAAGCAAAATAACGCAAGATTAATTAACTCCATCAATTACTACATTTCAAGAGGAAAGAAAAAACTAAGAGGCATGATTTCTTAATGTATTTATTTACTTATCTCAAACCAGAAGCCATGCTGGTTTTCTGAAAGGTTGCATGTATATGCTTTCCTAGTCACTTTGGAAGGAGCTGACAGCTTTCAGCACTTCAGCAAACACTGCTTTGAGAGCCTTTAACAGAAGGAAGGAACCAGCAGCCAGATGAGAAGCATGTGAGGGAACGCATCTATTAGCAAGTACAGGGAGATGTCTTGTTAATTAGAAGACAGAAGGAGGGACTAAGCAGGGAGAGAAAGAAGCCAGCAGTTAGTCATCTTCTCAAACAGATACACTTGGCTAGAAATGAGACGCCTATCAATCTAGTATTCCTTTCTGCACTTTCAGAGCCAGTGAAAACCAATACTGAAAAACAAAACTGAACACCAAAAGTCCTCTCTTCAAAACTGTTTGGCGCCCTTAGGAGACCTCAGAAAATTAAAACACTGAGAAAAAGAGAATTTTCCTGGTAGTGGTTGCAGAGGACCAAGACCTTCCATTTTAAAAATACCTTTTAGATTCAAAATTGCTGCTGCTGTTTCAGCTATCTACTAGCGAAAAACTAGAGCTGCTGTCCTCCAAACCAAGCATATGAAAAGATGGCCTAAGGATGGCAAGGGACAAATGAGTGGGCCCTCCAAGTATCAGCTTTGCCACCAGCAAAATCCTTTCTCCAGCTCCTTCTGTAAGCATAAAGTAGGAAGAGACAGATGAGCCTCCAAGGCAGGCTAAGAAGATTTTGGGGTTTTTTCTAAAAAAAAAAAAAAAAGCCGTTTTGGAGAGGAAACGAGAAGAAAAAGAGACACCATTTGGATAAGTTTAGTCTTTGGAATAAAACTCAAGTCTCACTACAGCAGTAAAGATCAAGGATACGGATTAGCAAGATAATTGCTCAGTTTGCATCGTTGCCATTA
The DNA here is from genome assembly GCA_013400135.1 of Rhinoptilus africanus. Classification (NCBI taxonomy): domain Eukaryota; kingdom Metazoa; phylum Chordata; class Aves; order Charadriiformes; family Glareolidae; genus Rhinoptilus; species Rhinoptilus africanus. The sequence continues at coordinate 803,765 of VXBO01005456.1, read as the reverse complement.
AGAATGTGATGTGTGATAGCAAAAGCTACCCATGCAGTTTCCTCAAGGAACAGGAACATAACTAAATAAATAGATCAGTAACATGCTCTCTAATGCTACCTTTAACTCACAGTAAAACATGCTTAGTATCAACCTCTCCGTATTTACATAAAAAGAAAACAGTTTTTAGAAGATTCTTTGTCCTAATCACCACCTGTGTTACCTCCTGAGCAGCAGTGTTGCCTGCATCCCTTTGCTGGCTGGGAAGGATTACTGCAGTGTTGCTATTTGCTCCAATCTGCTATCCTAAAATGACATTTTGGCACACAGCCGGTTTTAACTACTTATGTCTAAGAAAAGCTCAAGATAATACAGTGGCTCTGAACAACATTTAATATATACTTGACTCATAGAACATTGTTACTCAGTCCAAAGACTTGTCACCGAACTTAATTTTAATAGCATACATCAAAGCAAAAAAAGACAAAGAAATAGTTACGTCTTTCTGACTAATCAATACAGCTAAAAAAATAAAAATCCCTGAACTGCCATGGGAAAAATCGGTATGCAGCATGCCCTTTCAAGGAGATACGAAACTTTGCACCTGGATGTTTTCTTCTTTTGCATTTTATAGAGAAAGAAGAGAAAGAAAAAAAATTGGAAAAAAATAATCACACCTTGATTCATCATTATTTGCATGAAACTACAGCAAAAATCAAGATATTAAAATCCATTTGCCACACTTTTTTCTTTTAATACTTTTCATAAGCCTATTTTCATAAGCCTTTTCATAATCTGCTTCTGCTCTGTGTTGGAGACACGATATTGAACTCAACAGGTATTTGATTTGACTTAATATAACTATTATTCTCTTCTTAAGACACACTAAGATAGCAAATAAGGACAAATATGGAAAGGTTAAAGAGAAGCCAGAGAGGCGGAAACCAGGGACAGATAAAAGGCCAGCTCAGCATAAACATATTTTCCCTGTGAATAATGCTGGACATGGTAATAAGATACTGAAACGTAATTCAACTATTGGCTTAAGTTTAGTTACGACACTAAAATTTCATTCTATCTGCAAATTCTAGGTAAATGCACCACTGAAAGAAAAAATCACCTACAGATAAAAAGACATACAATGCTTTTAAATGTGTATATTGCATACCTCAGATTAAGATTTATACAGCTGCAACTCTAAGTACAGACTTTTCTATGCAAAAAGAGAAGCAAGCTCCTTCTCTCTCACTATATGTATTTCCAGTAACTGGAAAAGCCATGATTAAAAAAAAAATCAAAAACCAAACCACAAAATATTTTCAGATTTCTAAATAAAAACTGTGACAATTGGTATCACAGTACTCTAGTTTATAGACTTCTAGGAGAAGTAGAGAACTAATTAGCCAGTTCATCACAATATACCCCTGTTCTTTCATGGATATAAGAGAGACAACATTTTGTTTTCAAACCTGAGCTTCTGATAGAGCTGCCCTTCTATCCATTATTCTTCGTCTGACATTGGTAAAACAATAGAACATTTTATGGATTCTTGAATTAAAAGCCTTTAAAGTTAATATATAAGGGGAAATCTCTGCTTACTCTGATTTTTTTCTCATTTCATAACTAAAAAAAACCCTCTAAACTTCCTTTGATTCCTTCATTGACTTAGGCCTGTGGACTTCGATGACAACAGGGACTTTTACTATTACAACTATGAAGTTTTTAGTAGCATAGTGTTTATACATCAGTGACTCTTCCTCTGTGGAAAAAAAGCAGGCAGTTTCCACAAACTACAAGGACACTCAGTACAATGAATAATTGCTTAGCACTTCATTTTCTACATAATAATCATTTTCTTATATGTAACTAAATATTTTAAGCATTTTATTAATTTATAAGCTTAGTTGTGGACCTCTCTGTGGTTTTGGCATCAGTTTGCAGACTGTCTACAGTGTTGATACTCTGTGTCCTCAAACAGTTTTTAAGTGTCCTCATAATTGCTTGTCACCTGTAAAAGAGGTTTAGATCCAATGCAAAATGAGCATATGGTGAACAGATGGACTCAGAACAGACGTTTGTCGAGAAAGGACTCACACCAAAGACTTTTTGGCTTCAGCCTTTTAGGACCTTCAGAAAAGTCCTACTTGAAGCTCCAAGTCATACTAATCAGGGGAACATCATTACTCAATGACAGTCTCATGTTGCAAAAACTTTAAAGACCTGCTACAAAGAAAAATCCTTGCAACTTTACTTTGTCCCAGCGCCCCTAGAAACAGAAGAAACAAAATATTGTTTCCATAGGGTACCCCACCCACCCAGTAAGAATAATCCATCTTGTATGAAAAAAAAAAAATACAAGCACAAAGCTGCACGATGATTATTAAAAAAAAATACAATAAAGAGTTTAACACTCACCCCCCATAAACTCTTGAAGAAATTCCGGTACTTACTGAGGAGGTAAGACAAGAGTTGTTGGCTGGGCTTTCGGTCTGCGTTTTGCAGATACTCCCATCTGGTTGGCTGAGCGTTTCAAAGACTGCTGATTCAAAAGGCCAGATGCTAGCCCGGCATGGTACTGCAACTGGATAATAAAAAAACATATATATTAAAATACACACCACCGCAGTGCTCTGTCTATGTCAGACCTCTGCTATCTGTACCACCTGATTCAAATTACAGCCAGTCAGTAAGTCAATGTATGGTATTTCATATATATCGCTTGGATGGAAGAGGATACGAACACAAGCATAGTAAAAGAGTCTGCTGTGAAATAGGTATTACAAGAAAATTATGCTATAGGGCAAGTAAGATGACAAATCAAAGACTTCCTCTCAAGTCCTGACTCTCCTGAAACTTGGGCTTGCTTTTAAACATTAAGACTGTTTCTTCTCTCAAGGGATCAAGCATTCTTACTTTTTGGAGGAAGATAAGAGGAAGAAAGAAGCAACCCTGACACTATATAAAACAGCTTTTTAGAAATAACACTCATCTATTTTTCTTAAACATAAAAACACAAAACATTCACAAAGAAGTTTCTACCACTGTAAAGAAAAATCAAATCTTTAAAATACCTGCCAGCACATCCCCATAGCATTGCAGAAAGATTCACATCCAGTAGCTTTCTCCTCTAACCTTTTATTTTACTTGCCAATGAAAGACATATTTATGAAGGACACAACATGAATCTGCAAGATTCGGAGCGCACTCCCACTCCTCACAGATTTAAGAATCACTACAGTGCTCTCTGTCCTGAAACCAGCCTCAAGTGCAACAAGCTACAAGCTCTAAGCAATTTCAGTTTACCTTCTCAGGTCCCCATTTTGGAAGAAAAGGGCCGGGGGGGGGGGGGGGGGGGAATTCAGTGTCAGGCAGATGCGATTTTATTCATCATTCTAGTCCTCACATCAATGTGTTCATTAAGTTGTCTGAAGATTTGCTCTGGAAAAGGTGAACTGTTTAACACATTAACAACTCTAACCCCACGGCCTGCATCTAGAAAAAGGTTACAGTTAGGAAACAATGACTTACAAGTGTTCAGAAAATAAAGTGGTCTATTCTGCAGGGTACTGCCTGAAAATGAGGGAAACAAAGCTTGGTAAAGTGATCTACTTGAAAACGGCTATTAAAATGAGTGAAGCGATCCCGTGAGCCAATTTGACTCAAACGTCAATGCTCAGAGCATCCATAAGGCTTTTTAACAGGCTCCTGATTCACTTGGCTGCTTTGCCACATGATCTCGGCCGTGGCACAACATGAAGACACATCACATTCCTAATGGGAAGAGAGCCGCACTCCATCGGGGAGGGGGGATTGTATTGCCCCAACAGCTCCACTTAGACCAATGAATTCTGCTCAAATTTGTTTTTCTCCGACAGATTTCTGAAATGAAAAAAAAAATCAATGAGAGCAATGGACAGCACATGTTTGAAAGGCAATGTTTCAAAGTGTCAGGGGCTTAGTTTTCAATCTTCACTACCAGAATTTGCAGTGAGTGCAATATGCAGGGAATTAAAGGGAAAAACAGCTCTGGCAGAAGACCCCTCTGACTCTGGGAACACACTTTTCCCTTTTCTTGCATCTTATTCAGAGTAGCCCTCCTTCAGCCATTTCGTGCTGTTGACACCATTCACTTCTGTTCACTGCGCAGAATGACACTGGTAAGTGCTTCGAGTAAATAACGTCACTTGGAGATTTGATCAGAGATGGTGATAATCACAGCAGCTAATCATAGATGAATTTTCTATGCAACCTGTTAAAAACATTTCATAACTTCCTGTCTAATCTGACATTTCTTGGTCAGATATAAAAAAGGAATCAAAAATAAATATATTTTTTAAAAAAAATTTTGTCCTTTAAGGCTGACTCCCGGTGTTTAAGCTGGTTTTATTAATAAGTATTTCCTTATCATCTACTTTTGCTCCTAGGAATGCAGATCCAACTGTCAAAATCTATAAGGGCCATTAAATATTTACCAAACCATCCTTATAATGGGAGAAAAGGTCAAAGTTAATAAAACTGACAGGCAGCTTCTGTCTAACTTGATTTATACATTATTAAAGTATCACATACTGCATTGCACAGAATCCATTCCTTTTATGGGGCAGAGGGGTGTTAACTGAAGAGATTGGGAAATTTTCTTAATCATTTGTTCTGAGGAAGAGAAACAAGAGTGAAAATAGTACTGCCAAAGCAGTACCACTAACATCAGAACTATAGCCAGGAGATTCAATGGTCCTGATGGATAACAAACATGCCACTCAGTTCATTTTTTTCCTCCTGCAAAATAAACACCTTTGTCTGACAGCATCGGCCACAACAGCAAATCTCTGTTAAAAAACATACCAATCCCCTTGAAAATTTTTGTTTACTAACAAGAGAATGCTATTTCCTAACATTATCTCCACCTTAGGGAAGCCACACGAAACGTACCGTCAGAGGATATTATGGGTGTTAAAAGGCTCACGCAGGGAAGCTGAGATGAGCTCATGGGACACAAACCCTTTAAGGGTTAATGAATACACAGAAACCGCATTTAGCTCAAGAAGTCCCTGACCCAGAGCCTGCTGATGGCTGGAAGAACACTGGGGAGAACATCGTGTACAGGCACGTGCTTACAGCTACCGCTGGAGATGAGCTATGAGGTGACATGAGCCTTTGGTTGGACCTGGCAGCGCTGTTTTGTGTTTTAGTGTCTACAGAGGGGTGGTCCACGGACGTCTGAGATACCCTGCAACCCAACACAGACAAAAATTGGGCACTCCTGGATGGTCAGAACTGCCTTTGTGAGTGTATTCCCAACCACCTTCCATCTACTTCTGACAACTGTGCTTGTTTAAACCAGCGGATCAGTAAACAGCAAGAGCTTTATCCCTAAAATATGCTAAGCACTCATTGAACTTGAATACCGCTGCAGCACTAGGTAGTGTTGCAAACCATTTCTTTATCAGCCGCGAAGGAATTCCCCATCATTCAGAGGCTTTATTACAGCAAGCATCCACGTCTTTCAGCTTCGGGGAATTCCAACTGGTTTATGTGAAGCTAAGCTCTTTACTTCCTAATGAAATAGTCCTCCATAAAATTTCAACAGGATTGATCGTTTTTTCCCCCCAATACATGCAGATGAAACATAAAATCTATTTCAGAAAACTAAGAAATAAAAAACAACAACAACAAAAACCAATTTACAACACTTAGCAGCTAGGATATACACCAGTGCCAACTTGTACAGTTTTATGATGAGTCTCATGATAGCTGATATTTTTCTTAAAACTGTGGTTTCAAGTAGATGTGCGAATTCCATGTTTTAAAGTCAGAAGTGATTCTAGTTCTCAAGGATGCAGGAAAAGTACTGAAAATAACACTTCAATACATACAAAAGCCTTGCCTGAAGGTAAATAAAAACAGAACTTAGAAAAAGAACTAATCTCAAAAATAATCCAAGTTAATGGCAACATGACCTATAGTTTTCTAGAAGAAAAGATTATCACTAATGTTTTACAGGTGTCGTAATTCACATTTTCAGTGTTCCTAAGTATATGAAAACTACAGTCATATATTAATGGCTCTCAAGCTTCCTCACAAAGTGAAATACGCTATAACAGAGATGGCACTTTGGAGTCACTTTTCTCACAGTTGTAATTGTTAAGGAGGGCAATTTCTTCATTCAAGTCAGACATGTCTGACTTTCACATGAACTATTTACAGAGTGTGTATTGGAGAAATACAGACTGCACTTAGTTCTGAGAGCATTAATTATATTTTTTAAAAGTTGCACATATCGTATCTTTTATTTATTCTACCCTGGTGACTCTCTTCTTATCAGAAACAAGGCAACATTCCCTCTAAAATAATCGAAACAAAAAAAAAGAACCGCTCCATCCCCCCTGAAAGATCACACTGTCTGCTGCAGGTGACTTTTAAGGTCTGGAGCAGACAGAGATGTTCTGCTACATTTAAACCAGGAAAATGCAGTGAGGCCCCTTTGTTCCACATAAACATACTGACCGTATCATGACGGATTGTATTTTGGCCTACAGGCTGACTCTACAGCGTATGTTATGAAACTACAAACATCTACACCGCACTAATTTAAAACTTTTAAAATTAAAGCTCCATCATTAGAATCATGCTGGGTCTAAAGGTCTTTTGTTTCCATAATTCATGGTCTGGAGATTTTGCATGTGCTGACTGCTGACCAAACAAGTTATTACACTCCACTTACTTACAAGGCCATTTAAAGTTGCAAAAATTGGTTGGGTAGGAAGAAGGGAAGAATCAAGGCGGGGGGGGGAAAAGAGAAAGAAAACCAATCACTCAGAGCATTTACAATTCATCATGTCAACTCACAGTTGCACATTAAGTTTAGAGATTACCATTGTTTAAAGCTTTTTAAGCATCAATAGGTTTTCTTTAAAAAGTGAAATCAGAAGACTGACTTTTCTTTGTGATCACATCACCCTGTTGTGATATTTTTTCCATTCTCATATAAATACCACATATATAAATAGGAAAGCATTTTCTCAGATATAGGTAATATAAAAGAAGTTTATTCCCATTTCTCCAAGAAATGGAGTTTTACAGAAGTGACTGACAGATATTTGCCCATCACGGAATTTTCTGAGTTCACTGTCATACCGCTGAATGCATGTACATTTGCCTCCTTTTAAGATGCACAGTGCTTTGCCCCTCATCATTAAATTATTTCTCCCTTGCAGCTAACAAGGGATTTGTCTATTATGATAAAACTCTATCCGTTCTTTTGAAAAGAGCAATGAGCAACCAAGCAGGACACTCCCCCAGTTTCATCTCTGCAGACTAAAGTAGGCAAGAGAGAAATTACACTACCTTAATTGATATTTTTAAGCTTTTCTCAGATAATGAGGCTGGTTTGGAAATTCTCTTTTTCTCCAAACAATGTTTGATCATTTCAGGATAGCAGAATTCTTGACTTGGCCAAAACAGCATCAATAAACCAAAAGAGCAGCCTCCAATTTATTTACGCATTGGTTTTCCTCTTGTGGAACTGGGTTGCAGGCTTTCCAATTAATAGGAAAGCTGGACATTGTGTGCCTTTGCTCTAGCTTACAATTTAATTAGGACACTTTGTTCTTTTTTTTTTTTTTTTTAAGGCATTTATGCCCCCCAAACACTTTCCAGTTTACAAGAATATTTAAGCAACAAACACCTTGCCACGAAGGGAACAAAAGCTACCCCATTCTGTTCTTTTTTAAAATCCCTGTACTAAAGTTATTGCATCTTTTCCTAAACACCCTGATCCGACTAAACTGAGAAACTAATGAGCTCGCACTTCTGTTAAAAGCCTCTTGCATACCACGGCTCTTATTTGCATTGCATTGAGATGCACAGTGCCACTGCCTCACCCCAGTCAATAAACCGGGAGGTACGGAGCATTCCGTGGACATCTACCTGCACATGCCCCTGCACAATCCTGCTTTTCCCTTAGGTCCTTCCTCCCCCCTCCCAAGGCTATGGAATTGAAAAACAAAGTTTAGATATTTATACAGATATAGATAGATAGATACATGTAAAAAGATACAATAGTAGGAAATGCATTCAAACATATCCCTGTTTCTTTTAACGCCTTGTCTTCACTACAGCTTTTATTCCATTGTCTTTGAATTCCTATTTTTGCTGAAAGCGTTGTTTTAATTAGTGTCAGACTTCAGCCTTAAAGTATGCTCTTCCCATACTTTTCTCTCAAAAACATTGAAGTTGTGCTGATGAATGACTGCATCAATGTTCCCTCACTCCAATACTGCTTGCAAGTCTTTGGCTTTTTACCATGCAGAGATAGCAAATCTGATGGCACTTTCTTCAAGGAATCGGTCAAAACTTCAGCATCTGCATCCTTGCTGCCAATAACATTATCTGTGCTGGTTTAAGTCTCTGCAGAAGCCACTAGTCTTCCTCCAGGTTGTGTTGGGGGTTTTTGTGTGTTTGGGGTTTTGTTTTTACAGTATTCTGGAATCCATTTAATAGTTACATCAGTGACATATTCTTTCTTTTTGGATAATGTCAACACGAAGGGACACTACCCAGCCAACAGGCTCTGAGTTTAAAGAGATCTACTATGATATGGATAAAGAGGCAGAGAATTCATAATGTGAGGCTACACACTACCTTATTTACCTCTTCAGAAGAGCAACTGTATTTTATGCTTAAGATGTTTATAAATACTTCTGCATGCTCTGAAGGGCTTGAAAACATCTATTTCCTAACAATAACGAAATGAACAGGTATTTCATTGGATACACAAATACAGCACAAACACATAACAGAATCACAAAAAGCAGAGTAAAATTACTACATTGCATTCTGCACTTAGAAGACAAAATAAAGCCATGTGCAGTAGCAAACAGTGGTATTTTCAAGTAACCCTGAGCTCAAGGGTGGCAGTTGGTACAGAGGTTGTCCACTAATACACAAATGGTCTTAGTGTCATCCTACAGGATATGTTCATGCTTCTGTGTTCATTTAATGGATTTCATTAAAGTCTAAAGACCCAAGAAGTGCACTTGTTGAATACTTGACAGAAAATCTGAATTCCTTTTTGACAAAAGTATTATCTTTGCATAGGACAAATAATATGTACCAGGGAAAAGTCATCATTAAAACTCAAGACTGAGTAAGGACACAATTACTATCTTCCCCCAGGGCTGCTGTGCTCCCTTAAACAGCCACCAGAACTTCAAACTCAAGACATTGCTCTCACGCTAAAATTAATATTTTCTAAAGCCCTAGACTAAATCTTTGGTGTCAGGGGCTCAGGTGGCAGCTATGTCAGTATAAAGAATGGCCTGCTGCCTTGGTGATGGGGGATGCTCAGGTGCTTGTATAAGAAATGTGAAGACACTCTCAAACTGAGCGGTAGAATAAAGGGCTGGAATCAGCTGCAGAAACACTCTTCAAATTGTCTAGCAGCACGCCGTGATTTGCAGCACGGCGGTTGGGCTTTACCACTACAGCAAAAAACCTACTTTTTCAGACAAATGAAGAAATGAATACTCTTCCTCAATAAAATGTCTACCAGGTGCAGCTTATATAAATCCAGTTAGTCCACTTGCACCATCAAAGGGGAGAGAGACAGTGAGAGAACAGATGAGATGGAAATCTGTTAGTGGATAAGCAATGTAGCAGTAATGACCCCGGCTGGTACTTGTGCTATTTTTTTTTTTTCCCCTAACTCATTAAATTTAATTATTTTAACTTCTGTTAAATGCCTTGCCTTAGCTTGGTCACTTGTACAATAATTAAAATGCACCATATATTTAGACAAGCAAATACCCGTACTGAGTGTCAGACAATAGCGATTAGCCTAGCTGCGGGGCTTTCCACCAGCACACTCAGTCTCCTGGGCCTTCCTGAAGGGAAGTTGTACTCAAGGATCAGAACTCCAGCATACAGCTCATCCCAGGCATGTCCTGGGCAGACAGATATGCTCTGCAAAGCCACACCACACATCGCTGCTCTCTTCCACTAGAGGTTATCACACTACTGTGCTCATACAATGGGGTGCATGAATATGGTTTAAACTGTTTAAGCCGAACTCTTCCTTAAATGGTTAATTTTGCTAACGTCCTCTTTCTTTATGCCTAGCAGGCATCCTGAAGCAACCTTACTGGGAATGCTAATTTCCAGCCCGCTAGCAAGGACAACCAATAAAAGCTTGAAGCAGGACAGTTAGGTCTGGAACAGAACGTATGCGGCCTATTTCCCTATATGAACATTCCCACTATAGCTTCAGAACATTCACGATCAGATTAATTCATACTCCTTCCAAGTCAGTATGAAGTAACCCACAGAAAGCATTCCTACACAAATAAGAGCAACCAATTCAGGTCACTGTTATGAGCGGTTAGAGAAAGAGGTTTAAATTCTCACCCTCCCTTGTAACAAACACTTTTTTTTCACAGACAAACCCTAGAAACACCATAGGTGGCTGGAAGTTAGAGATCAGCTGCATTCTGGAGGATGAGTGTCAAAGAGAAACACATTATTTCCCCCTATAAAATATATCACATTCAGCACTGAATGGACATCTCTAGAATACTTGTTGGGAAAGATGACCATAACCACTGTACTTGCAAACACAATACTGAAATGTAATGGTCAGCAAAACCTGAAGCTTCCCCTGCAACCCCCCAAGGCAATTAAAAAAAAAACAAACAACCAAACACTTTTCTGTCCTTACTCAAGTTTTCTGTTTTCAAAAATTAACGACATATATCTGAATTCTGTCTCCAACCTCACATTGACTTTTGGGAGACAGAACAATCCTGCCAGTCACTACCAGCAGTGCGAGATCTTCCCTCTCCAAGAAGTTTCACTGAAAATTTTCTCCAGCTAAAACAATATTATTTGTTAACTAAGAACTCTAAATTAAAACTCCAATATCTTTGGTCTTTTAAACCCTTGAGAACAGCCATTTATGCCTTACAACATGGACTTTAAGGAATTTTGTCTGAAACAGAATACCAAACTCCACAAACATTAGCATTCTGCATTTAATTCGGATACTTACATGAGAAGCTGGATTATCAGAAATCTGCAATCCTTGTCATTTGTATACAAGGTAGAGAAACCATCTTACTCCATGCTGCTAGAGACCAAAATGTGGTTGACTCCATCAGTTTGTACAAGGCACCATTGTTAATAGCAACATATGACCAAACACAATTTTTTAAAAATAAACAAACCCCCTACCCTTACTGATTTTTAAATATCTCTACTTTTAGGTGACCAAGCTGTAACGCATGAAAAAGACAACTTTTTCAAAATCAGTTTAAAAGATACTTCAAGTTAGACATCCAAAAAATAGGTAGACATTTATAAAAGTCTTAGTCAAATTATTTCTTTAGACTTCAAAGGGTTAAGTTATGAATGTTTTAGGAATGAAAATAGAATCTATCAGGTTTGATTGATAAAAGTGTAGCTTTTAACTAAGACTGAAAAACTGAAGACTGGCAACATTTTTTCCGGAATAATATGCTTCCTTTGCTTTTTTTCAGCACAGTACACATAAATCAAAGAAATGTTAAAGAGGCCCATACATCACAAGCTGGCATTTCTAAACTATTTACAAAATCTGTAATAGTCAAGAGGATGGAAAATACAGAAGTGTGACCAGCAAAGTTACTGAAAGAAAAAAAGGCAGTTCTACCATCCCAGCAGGGTTAATTAAGGTTGGAAACAACCCTCGATTGTAGAATTTAAAAATACTAAGCCACAACAATCCTGATAATGCAGGGTTACAAAAAGTAAACAAAACAGTGTATCTGCCAAAACCAAGAGAAAGGGGATTTGAGCAACGTGCTTGTTCCACGATTAAGCTCACAGTTCTGAAAATAGATCAAGCAAATACTCTAATAAGGCATGAAGTATGTACAAAAGCAGGGCTGACCTTGCATCTGAAAAAAAGACAGCCCCAAAAATATCAGTAACTCCCGTGCTAGGCTGCATATCCATCAAATTTCCACACCCTGACATCCAAGCACACAAAAGGCTTATACAGATGAGGTCTTCCTCAACAACGCTTGAAATGAGAATTCTCATCTCCTCTTCTGAAAGGGAAGACATGGATTATGGAAAGTTTATCTGTCCATCTGTTGAAGATGTCACACTCTGACTAGTGAGTGCAAAAAGCACAGAGATGTTTTACAACCAAATCCAAAACTTACTGTAGTCTGAACTAGTGTAAAAGCCATATGCTTTGCAAAAACACCTCTTTTGCTACACACTTTTTTTTTACCACAGCACAAAGAGTAACAGTTCGAAAGCTGCTGTAATCTTTATTTCTGAAAATAGATCACATATTCTTACTCTCATCTGCTGCACTCGGCTAAGCTAACTGATCAGGAAGGCAAGGAAATACTACACTGTGCAATAAAAGCTAAAAAAAGACATACTCCATTGCAAGAAGTTACCCACAGCATACAGGTAAAGCAGCAGCTCAGAGAGCCCGAGCCTGGGAGCAGGATGAGGCACTGAGCAGAAGGGTTTGGTGGAACGGCACATAGAGCCGGTTCACAGTTTCCTCTGTCAGCGTTGAAGACTTCCAGCAGCAGCGCTTCAGATTGAGCCAGGGGACCTCAGAAATATCTTTAGGAGTAAAACAAATGGAATACACTTCATACTATTTTCATGGGAGCTTATAATGATATTATAATTAACTCAATTACAACACAAGATTAATAGCCTTTAAAACGCTCCCAGTCATTCATTACAGGCCTAATTAAAACTCTTTTGGTGCTGAGCCAGCTAGAAAGATGAAAATACTTGCTAACTACCTATATGTAAGAATATATGGTATTATCTTTATCATACTGTTTGTTTCCATGTTCAGAATTCAGTGAATAACTCTGTTATTTTATAAATATATCAAAGACAACAAGAAAAATGGACAAGATGCCACTTTAGAGGCTTCAACACCTGCAACAGCATTATCAGCTCAGTACAGCTAACCAGTTTATTTCTAGTTTTGCTGCAACAGTTAAGGTCTTCTACAATAGCAGATGCCTTTCCTCCCACACATCAATTAATTTGCAAATGCACTCAGGTTGTAGAAATAATGAAGTGCTGAACGCTTTTCTATTGGCAAGTTTTGCTGTCAGGAGGTGGATGCTGTAGGCGAGGTGCTAAAATGCGCTGCTGCTATATGCATGCCAAAGGAAAGACATGCCACATGAAACTTGGTCGACAGCTAACAGGGCACATCAATTATTTTATTTACCCCTCTCTCAGTGGAATCAAAAAGGAAGAAACCCTCTCCAAAAGCTTTTTATTGTATTTATCTAGGTATTTATAACACAGCATTTACAGTGAGATCTGAGCTTTTGTGCTGACCCAACAAACTTTTCGTATTTGAAGGCTAACACACAGGAGGAGCAAAGTAGTGGGTTTTCACATGTTGTTGAATATGCTAAAAAAAGTTATATTAAAATTGTTGAGGTTACAAATGAAGAATTCAGTAACTAGGAAATGCTTAAATTCATATTGCCTATGCCATCTAAATCAGTCTGCTTGTGGTAAGGATTTAGACTTTGATTGCGTGCTTCATTCCAAAGGACCTCAAGTTACCACAGTCTGCAGGATGGCCCGGATGAGGAGGCAGTTATTCAGAATGTTATTTACAGCACCTCACACAATGCCCACACTTCTCTTCTCAGATGTCTTCTACAGTATTTTCCTGCTTTATCTTGCTTCTTTACAAATACTGTTAAATTTACCTTCACAATTCTTATTTCACTCATGCTGGATATGGATCTGAGGAACCTCAGATTTTTAGGAACACTAAATGTTTTTACTACTTACTATATTTGTAATAGAACTTCTATAGATAATAACTGCAGTCAGACACACAGTAAGTCTTTGAAGCAGCCAGGAAAAGCTTTAAGTCAGGTCAAGGCAAGGTTGGAATCTCTACCCCAACTTCCATCACTTGAAATAAAGGAGTAGCCAGCAGCAGATCACCATTACTTTCTGTCTTTATCAGCCACTAATTGGAAGTGAAGAGCATCTTGACAGCTATTCTCTGAAAACAAGTAAAAAACTTATTTCAAATTAAATTCTGTGCTCTGGAGGACAGCACGTTCTCACGGATACAGACCCTTCTCATTTTGAGTCCTCAAATTAGAAGGCGTATAGTTAGTGAGCACAGAACAGGAAAATAAAACAAATAAAACACAGAGCTACACTATGGTGCTATGGTTAAGAGTCTGGACAGTTGGAGTTGATCCTTTCCACAAGCGTCCTAGGAATTATTAACTCAATCTAAAAGAACATTTGTGAATGTTTAGTCTTGCCTCTTACCTCTATGTTTAAAGTTTGGCAAACGTAGTTAGAAAAAAGAGAATATGCATGTGCTCACCTTTCAAGTCTTCCAAGGAAGGCAAGTCTCATACTATTCCTTCCCAATTCTTTCAGTGCTTAATTACCACGTGTGTTTAAACCACGCACCTCAGTTGTAGTCCAAATTTGTTAAACTTCTATTTTCAATTACTGATTATTATTTTTTTGTCTTTGCTTGCTGTAATGAAGAACCCTCTTATCCACTTTTCCCTCCCTCAATAAAGATGTTGGTACAAAGCAAGCGAGTCATCCGTTATCTTTCCTTTTATGAGTGAAATAAATTGAACTTGTTTGATCATACAGAAGGAGCATAGGAACCCAAATGCTTTTGATCACTTCTCATGTCTCTCAAATAGAAAACCACAAATTAACAGGCACCTAGACAAATGGTAATTAAGTAGTTTTACAATTAAAATAATGCGTAAAATAATTTTCAAATGTTGATAACTGAAAATGCTGTAAGTGCAGGTACTAGCGGGTAAGGAAATTTGCTGTTAAAAATAGATGATTTTCCGCTTTTTAAAAAATGCGATTTTCAGGCTGACCTTGTCCCTTTTAAATTTTTATAGCATCTTCAGTTACAATTTGAGATTTTCATAGGGGGTAGGCAAACCTTCTCATGTTCTGTACTAAATGCAAGACACCTTCTTGGCATGATCTGCAACATTAATAATATAACAGTACCAATTTCAGGAGCAGCAGCGTAGCATCAACACACACATACCTACATGAATGGAAATGTAACCAGGTATATCACGGAAATCTCTAATCTATCATGAAAAAAAAAAAGAAGGTCTGAGACAGCTCAAACACAGTTTGAGATTTCCTCTTCTGCCATACAAACACATGACCTTGGCACGCTTCACAAGGTAACACCAATGGAGCCGATGCTAGAAAACATATGCTTCTCTTTACTGGACTCAAAATAGGAATAGAGGGGAAAGGGAATGATACTCAGGGCCAAACCCATGTTTCTGAAGACTAGACTTGCAGCTGTCACTGTAGTCAGCATAAAACTTCCCAACCCACACAAGCCCCACAGTATTCCTACCACTAACTGCCACAACAGAATTTGAAAAAATACTTTTTGGAAATTATAAACACTACAGATTCTTTATTTAGTTAGGAATTTGCTCCGATGTCATCAGAATAATTTTAAGACTTTGAGACTGAGCCCTTTTTGAGTTGCTGCGGGACACAGTTAAAACCACAGGAAAACCTAAATGATTCATTTTTATGGATTTCAAATGAGACAGACAGACATTTGACTTGCCATGCATCAGCTGTCTTACAGGCACTCTTCAATAGCCCAGTTACCGCTTAAATGCCTAATGTGTAACCCACAGCCATTTCACCTTCTCATCTAGATCTGGACATACCTTATTGCTACATCTTGATCATCTCTAACAAAATCTTACCAACCAAAAACTAGCAGTTCATTAGTACACCAGTTTAAGGCACCAAGTAACCAAACATTCCTCTCACTGCTTTGTGGACTTCATTATTAACGAAGCTAAAACTGCATACATCAATCTGTTGCTTCAGGTAGCCATCATAAGAAAAATAAATAGAAAGTTAATGTGGCTGGCCACAGTGGCTTATCTGGCATATTCACTGGAAGGCAAATTAAGAGCACTAATGACCACAGTGCCACAAGCGAGGCAATAACATTGGATTGGAACAGAAAATTCTTCTATACAGCTTCGTCTGACCAAGAGCTTTGTTTCCTACCTCAAACCATAAAACAAACTTCTGTCATTGTTTCAACTACTTCACCCTTCTCTACTGAAAGCCAGGATGCCTACAAGCCCCAGGGATACACTGGTCAGAACAAACGGACACTACTGGCCTTTTTCTCTTTTTTCTGAATGTTTCTCATTACCAAGGAAAAAAAAAATTGGGGAAAAAAGAAAGCACCACAATATTACTTCATCTCTTGAAAGAAGCCATGGAGGTTCCAAGGAGGTTATCCTTCCCTGCACCTCTATCACCCAGCTCACAGCTCCCCAGAAGGGAGCCCAGAGCGGCACCACGGCACGGCAGAGGCTGCCCCGTGCAACACCCCTCGCTGCCATACCTGACCGAAATAGCAACAGCTCACGGGGCGTCAGCTACACTTGAGCTGTCTGACATTGTGTCTGAAACACAAAGAGGGAAGAAGCGTTCTTCTTGCTGTTCAATTCATTTTTAAGGTGTATTATCAAAACCACTTCTCTAACTTGGGCTGGAAAACTCCAAAGTCCAGCTGACTTAGAGGAACAGCACCGACCTCCCTACACACAGTTTCTACCCGATTAGGTACTGGTATCCACCTCATCTTACCAACTGCTTCCCATAAAAATCACAATGCATTCAATATGCATGGTCTGCTGCCCTCCAAAACTTGCCAGTCTTGAACAGCCACAAAATGCTGTACCCTGTATCCTCACTTATTCACACTTTTCTTACCTCAAAACCCAAAGCAACCCCTTCTCCTCCAACAGTTTTAAGCTGCCCAGAAGCAAACATCTCACGGAGCTAAGCACACCACGGTGCCCATCGCTGCAGCTGCAGTGGGTGCAGAACATCAGAGGACTATTGGAAGTGTCTAGTTTAGCCTGGACAGTGAATTCAGAATGTAAAAACATTTTATATATATATATATATATATGGGGAAAAAAAACCCAAACAACAAAGCTCTGCATCATTTTGGTCTTAAAGATAGACAAGGAAATTACATTAAAAAAACTACACAATTGCTACATTACAATTATATTTCAAAACAGACAAGCTGGTAAATTCCACATTAAGTTTTCCGAAAGTATCCTTACCTCTTCAGCAGTGCACATACTTAGACAGCCAAAAAGGATCTTTCTGTATGAGATCATGCCGCCAGCAATATGACAAATTGGTGTACATTTAAGGAAACTGGGACGGTGGGAGAGCAAAATACCACTTTTCACAAGCCATGATTTTTTAACTTGTTTCTATCACTTCTCTAGCCACAAAATCTTTTGTAAATGAGGACACTACCTACCTATCTCTCAAAGTTTATTTCACCAATTACGCAGCAACATGAATGACCAACAATTCACTCAACTATAGTTTTTGCCTTGGACATTAAAAAAAAAATAAAAGAGCAAGGAAAACTTAAAAGTGCTGAAGGAGCTGAAGACTTGCTGCTGGCACACAAAACAAACAGGAACAATGGAAAGCCACGGAGCAGTTAGTAATCTATATTACTGAGCCTAACGCCTGGACAGTAAGGGAAACAGATGGCTCTGCAATATGGAGATGGCTCCATGAAAAGCAATCAGCACAGGGATGCTGCAATAACGTAGTAGCAATAGTTTGTCTGGTTGTTGCAACAGCCACAGCAAACTGAATTGTATTGTTTCAGGGTATAAAAAAAGCAAAACTTAGTAAAACAAAATAGAATTTCCTAGTTCGGTAAGCTTATTTATAGTCCTTGATAAAGCATGGTCTAGTTTAGGTTTTTAAGGATAGTTTGCATACCCTTATAGATAGATTGCATAGTTTGGCGCAAGTAAATGAGCCTAATCCACCCGGCACTAGCAGTGTTCCTCTTCCTGTCCCGTCCCCCTCCCCGTAATTCTGCATCATACCAAACCGCTATGAACGTCAGCTACTTAGTTCTACTTTTAGCGCTGCTTTAAATAAAAGTGTGCTGAGTGCAAGCTGCATAATGAAGGCTCAAAACCATGGAGATGGCACAGACTGCAATTGGGCAGCATCACCAAGCTGTGGGGGCTTCGTTTTTCATTCTGGCACTTAATTTGTGGAACAAAACTACAATTTGCCAAGGGAAGTTTCCAACTACGTGCCAGAGCAGACAAGCCGCCAGCTGGTTTCAAATGGAAGCCCTGTTTCAGACCTTGAGACAAGGGATGCGCATGCACACAAAAACATGTGAAGAACAGGCAAAGGACTTCTTAACAAATGCATAAGGAGCTCAAACTAATTTGTTTTCTTCAAGTACCACATTTCAAGGCCATCGTGACTAAGCAATATACTAGACATGCAAGGACTTTTAATGATCTGAAAAATCTAACCTGCAACTTTTTAGAAAGGCCAAATCATTATAAACTCTTTGACCACAGGAACCTCTTAAAAAATATATATGCTCTCTAGGGAATCAGAACACAGATTAAAAAACAGGTTTAAAGCCAAGCATAAGATTCTTTTCCTCTGAAACTTTCCTACGGCAAACTGGGTTGTTTAAAGGGCAAGGTCATTAGCCGGAGTAAACAGAGGAAGTATCATCTTGCCCTGCACACAGGTGATGCTATTCAGCTACAGACTATGCTGACATATTCTTTGTTTTAGCAATGAGGCTATTTTAATTTTTAACAGTATCCATTAAAACATGTATTTTACCGTAGAATACAGAAAATAATAATAATAATAAATTTGGTCTGAAGCATTTCCAAAGTGGAGGGACAGTGCACTGCCCAAACGCTGACGAAGGCATGAGCTCAGCAGTGATATGAAAGAAGTCAGCACTAAAACACAACTGACCCCACCTGTGTTTAGTTTGTAAAAGCAGCATGAAAGCACAAGGTTATTATCCTTCTCAATGAGCAAGCATTATTGTTCCTTAAAGTAATAATCAAGTAAGAAATTAAAGCAAGTTCGTTTTAAGGAAGATGCTTTCAAACTGTATTTCTCTTCTTCTGGACTTAAGCCTGAGGAGTACGTTGTACAACAAGAATTAGAACAGAACCCGCAAACTAATTACCAGAATGTACATTCACAGCATTCTGCCTGCCATGACTGCTGCTACAGGTATTGCTCTTCTCAAGCAAGCAAACAATTAAGATTGATTAAATACCTACTTTGCTTAAATACTCTTGATAATAAAGGCATTTTTCTTCCCCTTTTCTAATGGGTATTTTATGTTGGCAACTGATGGGTCCTATATTAAACTGTTTTCACTCACAAAAGCAATCTGCTGCTACAATTACCAAACCAAAGGAGGGATGCTAGAGCCCTGTAATGTGAAGGGAAAACAAGAGGAGAAAAAGAACCAAAGTTCATTCAACACTATAATAATCCTACCCCCACCTACAGGTTTGGTGGGGTTTTTTTGTTTGGTTGGTTTTTTTCCCTTTGCAAGCTTCCTTCCACACACAAGTGTTCTTTTATAACCTGACAATTCCCTGCAGCCTGGAAACTTTGTGAACATACCCTGTTCTTGTTCTTAACCTCTTTGAAGTCCCTGCAATAATATCTTTCTCATCTACTCATCAGGATAACATGCAACTGCATACACGAAGTGAACAATCAAATTTCCAGAGCCGTACACACACTACTTCTGCACTTTATAAAATCCATTGTTTCTGTAAGTATCCTTTTAATGAAGACAGACAGCACCAAGAGTTAAAAAAATACAAAATAAATAAATTTGAGTAACTTACAAGAAAACAAAAACCCAATCAGTCAGTCAAGGCACTGTTTGACTTCATCAGCCACTGGGAAAAACCACAAAGGATTTCCTTCTACTCTGATTTGATCATGCAAGCCTCCAAAAACTTTGCCTGATCCATTATTTATTTTTAAAAAATATTCTTTCCATATTTACCATAAGCATAGTGTACAGGAAACATCAGTTTCCCTGACTTCACATTGTGGCTGACAAAGCAAAATGCTTACTGAAGTTAGAGAGCCATCAGAGCAAGAATCTCTGAAAAAGGCCACCTTAAATAACTGCACAATAAATGTCCCCTCAGTCCACTCAAGCAGAGTCTTCAGCCACTGCTGTATGTCAGTGTCTGTTTTAAAAGCAGGTCATGGATGCTTACAGAAAAGCCACAGCCCCTTGATTTCTATACATCTGGGAATAGCTACATTTTGCAAGTTAGCACATATGAAAATGCACTAAGGACAGTACTCACCCAGTTAATTTAGACTCTGGGAATTCTACTAACAAATAACCTTTGTGAAACAGTCAACATTCCCTATGACAGATTTTTTTGGGGAAAGTGATGCTTAAAAAGAATCACCTTTCCGTGTACTGTTAACTCAACAGACTCCTTACTATAGCATGACCATCATCAAATGTGCATTTACTAGCCACACAAAATCATAAAGTTACTTTGAAATTTGTTTCAAGATTAGCTAAAAGCATTTGCATTGTGGTATTCTCTGCAGGAACAGTTACAATGCCATTAAAGTCTATTCCATTTTAACCACTTTTTCTCCTCTGTTGCTCTACGGAAGGTCCACCCAGAAGGACAGCAAGTTTACCAGTACTGGAAAAAACCCCAAAACTTAACAATGATCAAAGTCCTATCAAATTAATATAGCAATAATATGGTTCATGAGGGGAAAAAAAAGATCTTGAAGAATAATGTGCTTTGGTTTACCAACTTAAATTAAATCACCTTTTTCCCCCTCCATCAACCCCTTTTTCATTTCAGGACTCCTTTTGCTTTGTTGTAAGAAAAATGAATTATAGCTGAGCAGGTGAATGGTTTATGTCTCTGCTGCTTTTAGTTCACGCAACCTGCTATGGCAAAGCAGTTGTCTCATTTGTGTTGTTGCAAAAAAATTAACAAGAAATTTATTCACCTCTGTATGCAGATACAGTTGCCTATTACACAGAAATATGAGTTCGAAACACCATATTTACAAAAGATAAAATTACAAAGCTGCTTGGTCTCTATGGACATCTGTAAAATACCAAGCTGCCGCATAAAACACTACTAATGAGATGTTCTTTTGATTTCCCACAATCAAAGGTCTCCACCCGTTATGCCATCTCTCTCTTCCATCTGTGCCGTGCTTTGAACGGACAATATCATCCCGCGGATTCATCAACTCTAGCAACTAAACAGACCATCTAACAAGACAGCTAGACAGCAGCTTTCCTCACAGCCTCCCTCGAAAAGGGGATTTTTTTCGTCCATTTCTGTAGAGTGTAGTGGACGACTTCAGGTCTTCCAGAGGGAAGATACTGGCTTGGAGGAAATAAAACTAACTAGCTCCCTCATCGACAGGAGAAAGCAAGCACATTGACTTGTGCCCTTTATGTATTGACGGTCTACCCGAGTAAATTAAGATGTACACGAGAAAAGCAAAGAGCACCAGAAGTGGGTATACAACCCAGAAAAGCATAGTAGCAATTTTCTATCTTCGTCAATCTCCCTGAAACGTGATTACGCTTGACCTTTAAATCTAGTAGATCAACCAATCAATTCTGCTGGAACAACCCTGTATATCTGATCTAAGAGCACACCCATACTTAAAAAACTTCCAAAGGCTGTCTGGCACAGTCATTTTATTTTGCTGTAAAAGTTACCAAGATTTGTCTCAATTGATTTTACTTGCAAGAAAAACTTGCACATGAAAACTGCAGCATCAGCAGACACGAAAGGTCTTAGCTTCTTGCCGGATGAATGCAATATCAATAGTTATTAGGATGTATTCATACAAGGTACACAAGAGGGACGGAAAGAAGATGCCAGTAATCTCACTTAATCCTAACGCAGCCCCAGGTCAGGTTCTTTAGGCTGTGGGAAAAAAAAAAAAAAAAGCAAGGAGAACGATAAACACTCCAAAGTATTTGCCAGGCAAAACGTTGAATTTGGAACTGAAAACATATTAATCAGCTCTTTAAGTAGTAAAGCTTTCGTGTCATGCTATATGTTAGTTCAATTTCAGCTGATAAATTGCTTCTGAATGGTATTCATCCATAGTGGGCTTCCATAGCAGCAAGATCAGCAACCCCTAGTGATCCTACTCATATGCAGCCTCTCTCGGATTTATCAGAGCATTTATGTATCACAATCCGCATTCTATAGACAGGAAAACTAAGACATGCATAAGAAAGTAACTTGTGAAACCACATCCAGCAAGCTAAGAACAGAGAAAAAAAAAAGAGGATGTACAACTGCAGGGTGCCTCCAGTGCCATTATAAACTTGGCAACATTACCACTCCCGAAACCTTAACCCTCCATCAGAAATGTTTCAAAGTGTCCACACATGGCACCATCACACACTTGTGCTCACACAGTCCACTATATAGCAAGTTCTTTTACACACAAAGTTGTTCACTTCACTCCATGTTACTTGCTAGGGTGCCCAAAAGAACCAGAAATTGGAAATGCAAGGTTAGCTTTTGCTTTACCAAGCACAAAAGAGCTTACAGACTCGATCAGCTCTGTGATCTATGAAATTTCTACAAACAGCTTTGGAAGAGGCACCAAGAAGTGCAGCCAACCAAAAA
>VXBO01005456.1:736174-777065 GCA_013400135.1 Rhinoptilus africanus | reverse complement strand
AGTTGTGAAAAGAAGAACCAGGAGCAGGCAGAAGTGTTTTGGTTAAACTAGAGCACCATCAATCATTTCCATCCTGAAATAGGCTAACAGCTAGAACATTAATACTTATCAAAGAAACAGGGGAAAAAACCCCACTCATTAGCAAATAAAGGTGTTGCAAAGCATTAAATAATTCCCAACAGCTGACAAGGGGGCTGTGATTTATAATAGGGTGTATTGATATATCACTTCCTATAATTAGGAAAAGTGAGACTGGTACTGTGGTACTGCTTACAGCATTATTTTGATCAGAGCCTTGAAAAATACTGTTGAATAACAACAAACACCAAGCACAACAATAGAAAAAACACCGCATCAGGCTCTCAGGCTGCTTCAGATTTGAAACAAAGTATTCTAACAAAATCCAGTAAGAAAGGCAAATTCTGTTTGGACACAAATAACCTTATATCACAATAGCACCCTAGTGTGAATTATTATAGCTCTGAGAAGATCACAGATGTAAAACATTCAAACTACACAAATAACAAGCCAGGATCGAATGCTAATTACTTCCCATTTTTCTTTAAGCAACAAGCTACTCATCATTACTTTTTTCTTCCTGAAGTAACAAACTAACTTCAGTCCACTACAACGTCAAAGAAATTCAGCTAACCTGCACAGTGGCACAAGGTGGCATATGCAGCAAATTCTCACCTGCCACAGCACCTTTGCAGTAGCGCAAAGAAAAAGTAAATTTGTAATTTTCATTTCCTATTGTTCCAATTATTGGTTGTCAAAAACACTTTTATAGTTATACATGGTAACAATAAAATAATTAAGAGAACCCTGGGTTGGCCTTTTGGTCAAAACCAGCAGAGGAATCAAAGGCAAAGAAACACCAGAGTCCAACAGCTGACGATTCCAGGGGCTCCCAGCTGAGGAGGGAAGATGCATCCTCCAAAAAAGACAAACATCACTGATGTTATCCATCCCCAGCTCCCCCACATGCTGCTTTAGGCAGGATCTCTAAGAGAATAAAACCCCTCCAACATAGAGTAGCTGGTGATTCTGCCTTTACTTTTACCACAGCTATTATTATAAGCTTCCCTGTTTTCATTATGGTTTTCACTATATTCATTATTTTTCCCTCCCACTATAGTCACTTTTTTTTTTTAAGCTATCATTGCATAGCTCAGAGACCCTCAGAAAAATTTTGTGTCCCACCTTTTTCCTTCTCCAGTAAAGTATACTTGGACAATAATAATTCCTGTCACACGCACACCCTCCTGACATTTTGGTACAAGCACTTTTTCCCTCATCATAGCTTTTCCAGTGCTTTTCATTTCATCACTGTAACATCAAGGGCGATTTGCACATTACCTGAATTTGCCACCCCTGCCATTGCTGGTCACTAAAATCAACCCTGCAATAATAAAAGTCAATATTCTCCAGTCAGACAACTGAGCAATAATTAATAACTATGGCAGCTGGAAGCAAAGAGGTAACCACCTGTTTCCTATTCATATTTTTAAAAAGAAGAAAAAAAAGAACATTAACATAATTCTGAACAGCAAGGGCATTTCACCAAAACATTTGCCTAAAATTGCACAAAATTAAAAGCCCATAAAGGGCATTTTTCCAGACTGCCAGGCAAACAACATTAGTCACTGGCTGTATGATACTTGGCGTCTACAAAGCATTTCTGTCCAAAGAACCCCATGCACTTGAGACACATTTAGAGCAGAAACTCTCCCAGGAAGTAGGTTAAGTATTATTATCCTATTTTATCCGTAAGAAAAATGAGGCACAGAAAAAAAAAAAAATCACTCATCCTGTTCAAGGTTACAACAAAAATTAACAAGAAAAGCAAGAATAGAATCCAAGTGGCCCAGCTTCTGTTTTGTGCCTCGTGTACAAGAAAACACCAGTTTGTGTATCATTCATTTCTCCGGTGAAAGGAATATAAACTGCCATGGCTTATCTGTGCAGGAAAGGAGTCCACAGCCCATAATCCTGAAGAGCCTTTCCACTCCGTCTCCCTCTAGGAAGCACTGACTCTGCTCTTACAAAACTCATTAAAATACGCTCTTCAGAGTGCAGAGGTATCCTTGTAGGGACTTGACACTTTGCTTCAACTTAAGTCTTGTTTAATTTTTTATTTGTTCCCTTCTGTTAGCAAATCAAGAGATTTTCATCACTTCTAATCTGCTCTTTAAGCAACTTCAGAGCTGCTGGTCACCGAGAATACCAGAGAATCCCAGGCTGCACCACTAACCTACCCCCTCATGCCCCAGCAAGCACAAATGATCTTCAAAAGCAACCTCCAGAAGCATTGGGCAGAGCAGACAATCCAGTTACTATCAATATTCCTCAATGCCACACGTCTGTCACTGACGTTACAGTACACCTGAAAACATTTCCCAATTTGGGAGGATGAAATCTCAGCAGAAGCAGCTGAATCTCCGTGCAACAGTATGTAACAATATTATAACACTGCATTTTTGTAAAAAAAAAACCTTCTGAAAGGACAAAATCTTGGCCATCTGCCTGAACTTCCAAAGAACTGCCAACACAATAACTCAGTTACATTGTCCATGCTACTGTAAAACTACATTAAACTCAAAATGTTTGAGCGCATCCAAAAGTTAAAATTAATGTTCCTTGGAATGAACACTTCATTTTACAACCAAGATGAACAACACAAAAAAAAATTACTTCAGTGTTCCTCTACTATTATGGTTAACATTTAATGTCATTTATTGTCATTAAACTCAATATTTGTGTCTAATCAATACTAAGCTACCAAGGGCAGTCGTAACAAGTCTGGACTTTCTCTACAGGCTGTATCGATTTCTCTTTTTTTTTTTTTGAGACCTACAACAAACACAATTTATACAAATAATTTATCAGGGAACACATGAAAATAATTTAATAAACAAAACCAATATATTCCTTTTTTCTTCTGTCATGTGACAGAAAATCATTTTAATTCATTAATGGTAATCTCAACAGCTCGATTTTAAATTTATGTAAAAATAAGAGGAAGCTATGAGGTAACAAATTTAAGTCCAAATATTTTTCAGTTTATTTCGACATGCAGATCAACAGTAATTTTTTTTCATCTTGTATTTGCCAGCATATTACTTTTAAATAAATTTATGAAAACCCCTGGCCAGCTTGTTCACTTGGAATATTTATAATACACTGATACTGGAAAGTTTATGCAAGTTGTCATGATCTTCTTCTCACAGAAGAGTAAATGAAATAACATGATCTAAATCCTACTCACCCAGAGAGTCAGAAATGTTGATTTTTTGCTTTCTGCTTTAAGTGGTACGTAACAGCCTTCCCAAACACACGGTTACCATGGTTTTTTAAGTACCATTTCACAATGATAGAGCAATACCAAAATCACTTACATACACTTATGCACACAGGTTCAAACTACAGAAGTGTTGGAACTGGAGTAAAGCAAACTGACAAATGCACTCTGAAAACAGCAGAGCATACAACACTGCACTTCAGAGAAGTAAAAATGAAGGAAAATTTTAAAATGACATCACTCGTTCAAGACTACAATTGTTCTAAATTTCCCCCACTGTTACTGTTGTTAATACTATTTGAAAGTCTGAAAACAAACTCTTTACTGCAAAGGGGGAAAAAAAAAAGGAAAGATGACTTATAGAAGACAGTGTTTTCACTTGGGCAAGTAAACTCTGCTAATACTGTTGTCAATCAGCAACCCAGGGAAGGCTTCATTTGCTGCTATCCAACAAATCTGATGTTTCTTAAATCTGGTAGAAAGATAATTCTAGTGTGTTGGTTTGGTAGTTGATCCATTTTGCATATACTTTTCAAGTAAACAAACAAAAGAAAATAAGCAAAAAATCTCTACCAGTGATTAAAGCTCAAACCTTGGGCATGAACTACATGACAGCACCCCAATTAAGAGAGGGAAAACTCACCCTACAAAAGCATTTGCCTTGCTCAGCGGACATTTAATACACTGCACATTTTCTGTTCCACTGGAGTCAATGGAAGCACCTTAACAGACACTGCCTTGGGCATGCACAGGGCAAGGGTACACAAATCCTTTGCCAAGGGCAAAGAGGATGAACAAACACACACTACAGGCAATAAATAACCGCACTAAAGCAGCAGATGGAAAATAGAAGTTTATACCACTCAAAGCATAAGTTCAAACTCCTGGATTCCAAAAACCTGCATCTACCCTGACTGCCAGCTTTACTGTAGCTGGATCAGGCAACTACACCATCACAAGCTTTAATAAACATTTTATATATGGATAAGTATATAATACTGGTTTATATACTTTATATACTCACATCATCAAGTCTTTTTCGCCCCCACAAAACCCCTTTGTCACCCGGTATTGAGAACAAATAGGAAGAAACACTTATTTGCTTAGTAAATCACGCTTTTATTCATGAGGATCATGGTCTTGTCTCCTGCAGAAAACAAGAAGTACCCAGGAATGTGGAAGACCAGCAAAAGGGCACCTGTTACAGAAGTGTCATGAAGAGCAACAGAAGCGAGTTGTTTCAGTGCTCTGTCACAAACGTGAGGTAACACCTTTTTTTTACAAAAAAATAAAAATCAAAAAATCAAAACAAAATCAGTATTTCAGTCTAATTTAGTGAGCAAATTAACAATTCTTTTCATCTAAACTTCTAGCAAAGGCATTCTCCCCTGAGGTAGTTTCCCCATGAATTCCAATACAATGCAAGCAGCGAGCCCCTGATAAGGCAAGGCAGAAAGCAGCACCTCGCAGCTCCAGTCCTGACTCTTCCAAGGAGTGTCAGGCCACACACACAGAAATCAGAAGCCCTCCTGACTGCTACTGTCATCTGAGATTTCAGCTGCTCAGACACAGCAATCATATTACAAAAAATTCAACAGCTGAGATGCCCATAATTACTCAAACCAGAAATCAACTACAATTAATAGACAGAGACAGTCCACATTAAAAAAACAACCAACAAGCACTGCTGATTTCTACAAACTCCTAACTTACCGATAATACTTTATCTGCATTACCCATACAGAATGATAGCTCTTTTTTGTCTTATCTAATATTGTATCTTCTGTATTACATTAGAGGGCACATATAAATACTTCTGGGAAACAGCACTTCAACTGTAATGAAGAAAATCTCTTTTCTTAATAACACTGAACAGGAAGGGAAAAAAAAAAATTATCAAGTAGACCTAAATACTATTCCTTGGCTACTACACACCTCCATGCACCCCAAATTCAGCAAATTAATTTACTTGTATGATTTCTACTGAACCATAAAAGAAGCTAAAGCAAAGAATAAAAAACATTTAGCTCTTACTTGCAGTAAGATCAACTTATACTTCCTGTGTTTTTCAGCTATAGCTTGTGAGCTCTGTTAAATACCTGGAAAAGTAAAGTTCCTTTACAGCTGCCTGTGTATGTAATTAAGGCATTTGACAAGCTGTTGTGTTCCCAAACAGCTGCTTCCATTACAAGGACAACTTTACCACCTGCAAAGCTATTGGGTAAACTGCAGTAAGTAAATATCAGGATAGCAGGTGCTAATAAATAACAAGCACTGCCAAAATAACACACTTCTGTAAGGAAAGTTTTCATTTTTCCCACTGTACTTTTCTGTACCCCTGGAGCAGGCAAACTTAAGATAATCAGAAACAGAGGAACTAGTGTTGTGACTCACAGGAGCAGTAAAACAAGGTTCAGGGCGAATATCTCTGAAATCACAATTAAATGCAACCCATCTCTACTGCACTAAGTGAAAGAGTTAAGTCAGTAAATGTGCACCAAAAAGTGGGTCTTCACACAATACGTAACCAGCCACAGCTACAAGTGTTAATTGTGGTAAAATAAACAGGTTGAAAAGCGTCAGGTAAGTCTAATCTCCTAGTACTACGCTTTAAAGAGCTTCATGTGGTTTATGGTATTTGGGAAGTTACTATCACTATATTCTCCAAAAGCTGTCCGAGACTATCGTTTCCAAAGCAGAAATACTGTGGACCAACTAAAAATCTCAACTTTTAAACAAACTGGCTACTATAAAGGACAACTTTTGAAATGCTGGGTTGGGTTTTTTTCTCCTTTGTATTTTTGGTGGTTTGGGGTTTTTTTAAGAATTACCATTTCAGGCCTCTAATTGTTCTTTCAATTTTAGATAAAAAAATAATCCAGCAAAGTTGGGGTTTTTTTAAACATACAGTACTGTGTGTAGTGCTTTGGTATATTGAACAATAATTTGCTTCTCATGAGACAGACCACTCACTATTACCAACCTTACGTATTATTGTCCTACACGCTACTATTATTGCCAGCCTCCCCATGTTTTAAAATAAAGAGAATGCATTGAAACATAGAACACAAAGTCTGCGTACTCACTTTCCCTACATTTCATTAATGTCCTTTTGGAATTGCACCAGAGCCCCCAAACCCTGCTCCATCTACCCTCCCCCGGCAGCTATGTGGCTACTCATGCCATCAGTAATGCATGAACAATCAAAGAGAGAGGAAAATGCCCTTATCTCAGCTCATCAAAAATACAAGCGAGCCAGCCACAAAGGGGTCACAAATTAAAAATTAAATGCGGACAGACATAAAGCGTATTGACATATCACCACATCTAAATCCTCCTTTCAAGCAACAGAAAACACCAGACACACATACTAAGAACAGAACGCGGCCGAAAGAAGTAATGAAGTAACACTTATTCAAGAAATGTGTTTAGCAATGAAGAATTAAAGCAGCAACATAAAAGAGCATCAGTAGGGTCTTTGCTGCTAATGGTAAATCCAGCAGCTAATACCCTCGCACAGGCAGCACATCTGCTGTTAGAAACAAGGGCAACCTACCCACGCCTGCTGGGTACCGCAAACTCTAGAAAGAATGATAGTAAGTTTCATAAGAACCATTAGGTAGAAACCAGCTATTTAAATGTAACTTAAACAGTATCTTTTGTTTTAGCTGTAAAACAGAAGTCAAAGTCAACAAAAATAAAAGGAAAATACTACTGGTTTTCTCCTGGAACGTTTAACTGTGTATATGAGTGCACAGGATACTAAAACTTTCTGCTTTCTGAAATCAGAATGCAGCATTACAAAAAACTGCTTTTCAAAGCTCCACAACTCTAAGTTAATAAAAAACTCCATTAGAATAACTATGTCAAAGCTATCACCAACAGAGTTTACTCTGATAATGACCTAAAATAGTAACTAAATCACTGAAGACTTAACTGCATTACAAGTTTAGGAGTTTCCATGTATAATTGTTAGATGGTTTCATTTTTTTAATGAAAGTAGCAAATTAATTACTTTTTCTTGATAACAGCAAGAAGCACAAGCAAACATGAAACATTTTCTCAATTAATAAATCTCCACTTAAAAATCCTTCCTGTCCCCCATTTCCCAATCATACCAAATTTCTATCAATGCTGAATTCTACTGGTTTTAGAAGACGTTAACGCACATTTGTATTCTGAAAAGTAGCTGTGCAAACATTACTGTGGTATTCATACAAACATTATTGTGGTATTCTACTTTAAATCTGAATTACATTAGATTGGTTGGCTCAATGGATAACAAGAACTGGCCTATGACCTATTTGTGTAGTCAGAAAATCTTCCTTGCTTATGTACCATTATAAATAACTTAAAGTGGATTTTTTTCTTTTAATGCCCCAAATATTTTCAGATTTATTATTCCTGATTACTCCTGCTGTCCTGTATAATGTCCCTAAAAGCTACAACTCTGGAATCTCTTCTTCTTATTTCTAAGACCAGGTGTAAATGTTTTTAGCAGCAGGAAATACGGTACAGAAAGCCACCAGGATTTCTGATGATGACAACTTCCCTATATGTTTCTCTCCTAGAAATAGGTTTGGGGGTGACATAAGCTCTTAATTCTCTGCTCTAAAATCCCACTGCCCTCTGCTACAGTGCTTACTGCCAGATGTAAGGACACAATATACTTTTATATCTACATAAGACACTAAACAGCTAACAGGGAAAGTATTGTCCTGCTTGGGAGTTAAGACTCCTTTTGAAAAACAAGGGCACACCACAGTATCGCAGAAAAATCTCCTCTCAATTAAAATATCATTTTTACCCTTGAAAGTACATTTAGGTACATATTATGCTCCTCAACTTCATAAAAAAACCTCAGCAATTTTGACAGTCTCAAACACTCAGAAGTCTACTATATGGCAAATCAAACATTCTGTAGGAATACACAAGCAAATTACATTGACGTATTCTGTTACCTTATTTGACCATTTGTAGGCTTGAAGAAGTTGGCTGTAAAGAGGTGTTTTGTCCTGAACAGGATCTAGGCTCAACAGTCCACTATTGTGCAGGGGGTGGTTCTCAGACGGTTTACCAACTAGGTTGCTCAGACGCTCCAGTTCACTGAAAGAAAAGAGAATGGCATTTTTTTAAGGTCAGACCCAGACACAGGTATCTGAGCTGTACAATCCTCCTGGAGGGCCAGCAACCATGCACGAACTCTATTTTAATAGTTAAGTGAGTTTTAAATACCTCCCAAATTTGATGAAAACCATAATCACTCTCATTACCCAAACAATTTAAAGTGGCCTGTTAGTCATTAAGCTCATGGCTTCTTTAGAGAGAAAGTACAAGTAAAGAGTCTTTGTAACACAACCTGGAAAGAATCAAACTATAGAAAATCCTGTTCACAAGCACTTCCAGAACACAGGGCATCTTCTAAGCAATGCATATCCTCAGAAACTACAAAATTCAGACTTTAGTATTGCCTGCAATACTAGAGGTATTTTTTTTAACCATCAAGCAGGCAGATGCCTCATTATTTCATTAAAGAACTAGAAATTAGCATTGCCCTCATATAAATACACTGAAGAACTGGCAGTAGTCCTAAGCCTGGAGATGGTCCTCCAAAGTGTGTGATTACTCTAAGCAAGTATACATATTCCAGATTCTCAAGGCAAGGAAGCATCTTCTGATTTCCATGAGCAATTTGTACATTTGTAGACGTGCACAAAATACTCAACTAAAGCAAAATAAGAACCATTTTCCCATGAAAAATATCTCACTGTGAAATGATCTATTACTGCTTCATATCTCATTTGTCAAACACTACATTTAATAATAACAAAGTTAAGCAATTTTTAAAACTTGCATTAATCAACTGTAGAAGAAAGACTGGTTACTTTACACAGAAATAAAATGCAGTTTTTCAAGCAACGTGACTAATCAGGAGCCCTTCCTTTTGACTTCTGAATATTACATCATACTGTGAACTTCAGAACTTCCAGTAAATTAAACCTAGGATTCAGACTCTTCAAAGAGTGACTTCTGAAAATTCTCTGTAAAGAAAAACCCCAAATATCTCAATTTGCATATAATGAAAGTTACAAAAACAAACATCAACAACTAGAAAACTGACAGGTACTTCACACTTTACTATCACAAAATTCTCCTTTATTAATCATCATTCCTTCAAGCTTCCCTGGCCTGCATTCTTTCTAAGCCTCTGGTGCTGTGAATGCTCATGAATAGGCCTAGTATTTCTTTACCAAAAAACCACAAAAAAATAAATGTGAATAGACATAATAACTAAGGATTTGTTGAACAGGGATACGAGTCAATACTTTCATGATGTGAGCCAAAGTCCACTGACAACATTAACCTCAATATACCTTGGACTATTCCCTTGCTACTTGAAATCTGTGCTTCCCAAACATGTAATAGAACACATAACTCTCAGATGCTATATAAATGACAATATTTTGGGGCAGTTATATTTTAAAAGAGTCAAATTAAATATATTCCAAAATATTAAAAAAGTATCTTGCAAGGAATCAGGAAAGAAATGGCCACCAAAGCACTGATAAGCATGTCCACTCATGCTGTGGAAGAGATGGTGAAAAAGGAACTGGTGAAGTTTGATGACGAAGGTACTCTCGGGTACAGTAGTAAGGACAGGGACTGACTGCAAAGACTTGCACAAGAACTTCACAGCACTGAAATAATGGATGATAAAGTGCAAAGTAAAGACTGTAAAATACTACACATGAGACAAGATAGGTCAGAGCCAATGGTTATCTATTATTGTTTAGGAACAAAGTTTGGGTACTAGATAACTCTTTAAAAAGCTACCGAGCAAGATGAGGACAACCAAAGGAATGGCACGGCTTCTATGTAGGGTGCAAGGAAGCTTTCTTAACTTGAAAACAATAAAAGCCAAAGGGATATAACAGAAGTCTATAAAGCTGTGTACCAATTCATTCATAAGAATGATTAGCTACCAACTTTCCCCATAGAAGGAAAGAAGCAGGTAACAATTTATATTACCACAATCAGAACTAAAAACCAGCAAGGCCTGTTAGCCAGCAAGAAACAGATTCTTGTACACAAGACCCTGAACACTACAACTCTGGAGGCCAGAAGATGCGCTGGGAGAGGGTGGTTACGCACCTGCCCTGCCCTTGGAGATCTCCCTGGACAGTGCTGGTGGCTCCCAGTGGGACACAGTCGAACCCAGCAGCCCCCTGGCAGGACCACCAGCCCCAACTTCATCTCTATTTACGTGAAATACACACACTGGTACTAAACAAATATACTTATGTGTACTAATTTCCCAGCCTTACAAGTCTGGGTAATAAAATGGTCATTCTTGAACCACTTGGGTGCTACTGAATAGCCAGAGACTAAAAGGTGATATTATTTAATGTTTTTTTTTAATAAAACCATCAGAAAACAGAAAAATCTCCTGCAACCAAAAGCATTCACCTTGCCAAGGCAATCCCACCAACAGCTCCTTTTTTTAAAGCAAAACAAGAACAAAACCCAGGTAGACATTATGAGCAGCACCCATCCCTCTGGAGACTCGGGAATGAAACTCCACGGAGGGGTAACACCCACGACGCAGGGAGGAATAAACCGGAGCGTTTTCTTATTCATTTGCCTAAAACTTTCTCCGGGAGTGGAAATGGCACCGCTGGGCGCCTTCAAGGGAAGAGGCCCGGGGGACCTCGGGACCCCCTTCCCCACGGCAGGGCCGGGGGCCCGGCTGCACCCCGAGGTGGGGGGAAGCTCCCTCGGTGCCGGCTGCTCACCCCAGGTCGCGGCTGACGGAGTGCAGGCTCTCCTGGAAGGCGGCCACAAAGCCCTTCTCCCGGCCCTCCAGGGTCTCCTTGTTCCGCATCCCATCCTTCAGGCAGTCGAAGACCCGCGTCACGCTGGAGCGCAGCGCCTGGATGGCGGCAATGGCCTGGGAGAAGGCCTCCAGGTTCACCCCGGGGCTCAGCACCCCCTCCGCCATCTTGGCCGGCCCGGCCCGGCCTCTCCCCGTCAGGAGCGCGGCGAGGCCGCGGCGGCCCCGGGGCAGGCTGGGAAACGTAGTCCGGGCTCTGAGGGGAGGCAGGGCGGGAAAGCGGCGCTTCCCGCAGACGGCGAGAGCCGTCGCCCGTCACTTTTAAGCCTTTTATCCTCGTTTCCTAATCTCAGGTGCTTCTTCAGCGAAGGCGGGTCTGCCCCACGCTCCCTGAGCCCACGCCTCTGACAGGAGCGGCTGAGATGTCTGCCCAGGGCAAAAAAAATGACCACTGGCATGTGCATCCCACTCCTTCCTCAGAAATAGATTTTTTCCAGTCAAGTGTCCTCTTTTCTTTTATTTTCCTGTGCTGTGCATCACTCATTACTTGCAATATAGGGTATATTCCCTCCACTGTATGTTCTGTGGATCTGTAGTGTGTTTTCCAGGCACAGAGATAGAAATAAAACCCTTTAAAATCGGAAGCAAGGGGGCCCGTCCTGGTGTAACAACTGCATACCTTTAAGCAGGCGAGAATACTTCCATAGCCTTACACTCATGGACAGGCTGAATTCAGATAAGGTTGAGCCCCGTGTGACGGTTCACCTCTCAGTCACGATCACTGCTGGAATCAGCAGGACAAGGACCTGGCCTTCGTTATCGAGTATTTGCAAAGCGCTGGGAAGTTCGAGGGTGCCGTCATGGCACCAGGTAGCAATAGCTGCATTTTGCAGGAGCTGCTTCTGTTTCCGATGTCACCGCCGGCGCTTTCCATCCTTCCAGTGCAGCTAAAATAAACAGAGCTAAAATAAACGAAGCGCTGCGCAGGCCAGTGGTCACTCCACACTGAGTAAACTGCAGCACGGGGCTAGCTTTTTTGTTTTCTCAACTTGTAAAGCAAATAACAACCTCTTTTATAAAGGTATTAATTAAATTCAGTAAGCGCAATCCACACAGTCACATCCTTTAGTCAAGGGTGCTTTTTTTTTTTTTTTAAATATGTAAAATGGAAATTAACATGACAAGGAACAGCAGATGTGTCAGTGGCCAAGTGAAGCGAGGCTTTGCCCTCCACTCAGTGACACTTTTCTGTCTGTCATGCGATGGAGTCTGAAAATTACATCCCAATCAATTAAACATTCTCGGATGACATGCAAGGTATTGATAAGTGAAACCCTATTACTTAGCATGAAGAATGAGGAAATGCAAAGGCTGCGGTTAACTTCTCCTGAGCTTAGTAATGCTGTTGTATCTGAGCACAGAGGTAAAGCAAACCTGGAAGCAGTATCGGCTGCAGCAATGTAGTTCAGCCTACATAAAGAGTGAAATATATAGTGGTGTACTTCAAAGAATCAGTAATGGACCCAGCACACTTTGTAAGGCAAACATGAACAAGATAGGAATAGTTCTTTATGTAAAAAAGGACTGAATCAAAAACTAGCAGACAGAGGCAGAAAGGACAGGACTATCTCAGCCAGACTGGCAACTTAAACTGTTTGTGGATCTATAATATTAGTTATGTTAGACGTAAAATACCGTTCTTTGGACTATGATAGATTGGTCAAGAAGGTAATGTGTTATTATAAGGGAATACTTGTAGGCTGAAAGGTCATTCCTGCATGGCATTATTCTTTTTTCCTCTCACTGCGAAGTTCAGACTCCGGGTGCACATTGCAGATGTAACTTAGTTTACATGTTATCCCTTGGAAATAGATGAGTCTTTTCCATTTCTTCCCCTCTGCTGTAATATTTATTATTTTTAAATGTATCTTTTTCAGCTGTTAATATCACATTCATTTTGACTGTCTCCAAGATTCCCGTCATTGCGGTGCTCAAGTGCAAGGATTTCTGATTTTACAACCTACCTGGAACAGTAAAAGGGCTTGACAGTTGTTTTACTATTTTAAAACTGTAACGACAAAACAGTGGCCAGAAAACATAAATGTATAAGGAACCATTTGGAACTTGCCCCTGAGGAACAAAGAGCACAGCAGAGCTTCGGCTTAGAAACTGAAAGGAGGGCATTCAGATTTTTTGCTCCAGGAATCTGCTTTTCCTTGCATAAATGAGGAGCCAAGTTCTCCTGAGCAGACAACGGGTAATTCAGAGCACTAAGAACTCCATCAGCTCCGTGGGGAGTTAAGGCAGACTCTGCTTGAACTCCTCAATATAATGGCTAAAGAAGAGAGCAGGAGTTTCTCTTCCTCTTGTTACTTCTCCTCCTGTTTTGCCACATCTAGAAGAAAAAGGCTGCATAATTTGGTGTGCTCATTTATAGGGCAGTGCCTTGCCTAAGTTGATCACTGCTTTCTTTTAAGCAATATTCCTTAAGTGGCAGCTTGCCCAAACCATGGCAGTATGCTAATTTCATCTTCATTATAGCTATATTGTAAGAGGGCATTATGGATATAAAATAAGTGAGACCAGGATATCTCCAGGGTACCGATAAAAATCTTTTTGCCTTAGAATCACAAGTAAAACACAAAAGGAAGAATCCAGCTGATGTTCAAAACATCCAAAAATCTCACCATCTAACAGCTGTTGAGTGGGCTCCTGCAAAATGATTTGGGTGGCCCAATATGGACACGTATCCACATCTGAGCAAGCGTCAGAACTGACGTCTTTTATCCTCTCCACCAGAAGTTCAAGGATCTAGTGATCTCCCTCCAAAAAAAGATCACATTTAAAGCGTGTGGGTTATATCTACATTGCAGAACGCAGTGTCACGATGTAGAGAGATGCAAGCAGCAACCGCAGTCCTGGAAGCAGCCTACTCTGTTAGTTCAGCATTCTGACCAGACTAAGAAACTCTGCCTCTCAGCGTTGCTAATTAGCTCTGGCAGACCACTGCGCTAACACGAGGATACTCCAGCTATCCCAGTTATCTCCACGCACTGCTGCACTGTGCCGTCTAGATAGACTAAGAGATGGAATAGAGAAGACTGCAGTGAACTGCCAGTTCTGGATCTGTTCTGTGGCTAAAGAGAGAATTTCATTTTGGGTGCTGTCAGTCTCATAACGTACATAAGCTCTGAACTCACTTGGAGAGAAAGGGGGGAAAAAAAGTCACAATCCAAGCAGGCATCACATGCAGCTTGACAGGAGCAGTACAGTTCTCTTCCAAAGCAGAAGCTTGACTGGGGAGCATGTAATTAAGATGAACCGTTCACAGCAAAGTATGTTACAGCAGTATTACTCAAATTGCAGCTACTAAGAACAAGTGGGCTGTAATTAATAAGTAACATCAAAGAAAAGGGATGATTTCAGAATCCTCGCAGAGGTACTGTAAACAATTTGTTAGTGAAGAAAGTACCCAATTAGAAATGCATTCCTATTTAAGAGAAATTAATTTTGTTGTCAGGAGAGACAGCTAATGGCGATGACTACTGAGTTTCATACCAAGTGCAGATAATATGTCATGAAATGTCTGGACAGGACTCAAAATTTGGAATAACTGACATCATAAGAAATGATCTTTAACTTTCTCTGGGACAGATAAATGCTGATATTTACTCTGTGGCAAGCTGGACTGATACTCATCACCAGGGCCTCTTCATTTCTTCATCCCTCACTGCTACATTCTTGAAAGCACTTCAGATAAATATAATAAACATTGTTTTGTTTTGTTCAAATAATTGTGACACTCAGTAGTGTAATGGGTAAGATATTCTTGCTATTTTCACATTCCTATTAATTTCTCTCGGGTTTTCAGTCTTCAGTTAGAGTTTACTATGTGATGCATTATTGAAACAGAAGAGGAGCTGGGGGGTTATCGACTCATGTTTGAGGCTTCTGCCAAGAGAAGGGAGTGCGACCTGCCTCCTTTTAGACAAGACTGGAATGGCAAGACATTTCCAGATGTGGGGGAGCCTTGATCTTTGGTGCTATTTCTTTCCTACTGTTCCCTGAATCAGAATCTCCCACTACATCCTTCGATAGTGAGCAAAAATCTTATCTGAACACTCCTGCCAAAAGAAACAGTGAAATAATGAACTGAGCTGACAATGATGTAGTTATTATCAGATTTCCTGTGGGATGAATAGAGTTAGCTTAGAATTGTTTCAGGCTCTCAGGCGACCTGTCTCACATTGAAAAGGATCTTCTCCCACAAGATGGTGAGTGGAAAACAGACCTGGAGGCCTCCCAGCTCCCTTAGGGGGTCACTGTAACAGTAGGAACTGCAGTTTTCAGGTGCCTGTTCAGTTCCTTATCCAAAGTGTGTTGTTTCAGTTTACGATTATAAAGTGTCCACTTCACACGCAGAAAATCCAGCACATAACAGATTTGTCTGCAGAACCACTAAGGACTGGATGGATTATGACTCTTTGATTTCCCCTTGTCTGATGAAACTGGCACCCTTGATATCAGTTTTAAGACAATTCAAAGAGATCTGCTATTATGCTGTGCTGCTTTTGGAGTTCCGGTCCCTGGGGAAGTCAACACCTTATCCCAGCATCGAATTTACATGAGAAGTGTAAAGCGAAATACAAAAAGTAAACCATTCCCAGCAAAACTCCTGATGTTATTTTATGCATGCGGAATTCTTTCCCAAAATATGTCAAATCTTACTTGCAAAAATGAAAGGCTGCTGTTTTATTCTGTATGTGTGCAATCTGCAGAGAAGTATACTCAGCCACTTCTTTTCTTTTAACATTCAGTGGTCAAGTGTGGAATCTGATGTAAAACCAACGGGAAGAAAGTATCATTATTTAAAGGCT
Organism: Rhinoptilus africanus; assembly: GCA_013400135.1. Lineage (NCBI taxonomy): Eukaryota > Metazoa > Chordata > Aves > Charadriiformes > Glareolidae > Rhinoptilus > Rhinoptilus africanus. The sequence goes on along the minus strand of VXBO01005456.1, from coordinate 761,056 downwards.
ACATAACTGCTTAAAATTAGAGCTGTGAAGGCATCAAAAAATACCAGAAATCACAGATGGTTTGCAGATAAATTCACATTGCATTTAGTCCACTCAACATCTAAAAAAAAACCCTATGCTTTTGCCTTGCTTTTCAGTCTATCTGTTGATGCCTGCTCAAAACATACTTTCTTTATGTTGGGCTTTGATTCCTGTTCTGTTGCCCTATATGTCCAGATCCTAGTCACTTAGAAAAATCTGCACAAATGCATGTATTTTTAAATTATGTAGTTAAAATTTAATATATTTTGCACATTTTCAAAATGACAACTATCCCAAGCAGGTTAAATGAGACATTAGCAGGGATGAAGTAGTAGCAAGAACAGACAAGTCGTTCTGCAATATACAAGTGGCTGAGACAGAATGACCCAGTTGCTTCTTCTGGACTATATTGATGATTCTGCAGTATTAGAGTCGGTTAAACTCATTGTTTTCCCTGTCCAAAGACTGCAGGATCAGGCTTTTATATCATTCTGGGATATTTGTGTATTCTATAATTTAACTAGTTAAAACCTCTTTGCCTTTTTTAATGCCTGGGCTGTATCGTCAAATGTTCTGTCTTGTCCCCTGGGTTTTCTCTCTGACGCTGGTTTGCTCTGGGGAAAATTCCACTTCCATTATCATGAAGGGCCAGGATTTGGCACAATCATTCCAGCCTCACTGCCTAGCAGCAGTCAGCAGAATTTGCTTGAATATATAATGCTCAAGTTCTACTCCTTACCAGTTTCTTGCAGAGGTAGGATTTTGCAGCAGGCAAGGAGAAGCTTGAAACATGATGGTTATTCAATACATGGTTGAGCACATCCACTAGCTATTGCTCTTCATTGAACAGGCACATGAAAGTTTTAGATGGCAGTGTATCCGCTGCTATGACAGTAAATATGATGGAGTTCATGGTACGATATATGGTGTTTTTTCTTGCCAGCAGCAAACTCTAACCTGCAGCTTGGGAAAGCAGAGGTTGCTTTTCCCCAGGCTCTCTAAAATATCTGCCACAGTAACAATCACTGAGAAAAGTCCAAAGTGTTCTGAAATTCCTGATTACTAAATATTATTTGAGAAAAGTGTAATCTTAGGACAGTAAGGCCTGATATGAACCAGATTCAGGCATGATTTTGGCAGCCTTCATCTTTATTCCTCCTAAATGTGAATGCAGCATGCCAAACAACCATCCTGCCTAACTCTTGTGTTCAGCTTTCCCCATTCCACCAGCCACTTGCCAAGAGTCGTTTGCTTCAGTACTTCTTACAAAAGCCAAGCTACTTCTCATAACTCTCCATCCCATTTAAGCTACTTGCTGGCTTTTATAATCACCTCTCCGTAAACCAATCAATCTCAGCAGGATTTTTAACGCCTGAAACGGAGCTGATCTCCCCTTAAAGCACCAGCCATCCTGAAACAACAGGGTCTTATTTTTTACTCTTTAGCTTTTCTTGCATGCCTTCTTTCATTTCTTTTCCAGCTGTAAAAGACAGATGCCAACAACAAAAATAAATATAGTCAAATATGCTTAAGGCTGAACGAGGGCGTGGAAACTTGCCGTTTTCCAGACAAGTCAAGCAGTTTGAGCAACTGCATAGATCAGTATTTTCTTTCAAGCTGCTTCACACTCAGTATTGTTCATCACTCCATTAAGAAGGGCAGGCAACCATGCTTTTTAACAGAAATGCAGACAAAACAGGCAGGGTAAATCAAAGTTCCGGGATATTCAGAACTTCAGCATTTCAGAAATTCGGTACTTCATCTTGACCTTTACTCAAGAAAGCATCTGAACCAAACTTGGAGTACGTACAAAGGGACTTTTAAATCAATAAGCCTTTCCACAGCCCTGCTGCCTGCTTCTAGACCCCGCTTCTGGGTTCTGTAGGGCAGGTAAACCAAACTCAGTCCTAACTCAGTTCACAGAGTCCAACCAAAAGAGCATTTTCTCTGGAGTGGACTCCGTGTGGAAGGCACACATCCAAAACCAGCACAGAGCATCCTGGAGTCATTGCAGCATTCCGCATGTTAGCAGGAACAACTGGCATTGCTGAAATTGCCACTAGACTGGATTTACCCAGAAACTTCTACTTCCACAGACACTGGAAAGTGTCCTGCATGAGCAAAAAAAAAAGCTACTCAATTTGTTGTTGTCAAAAGCATTCTAGTGTGTTTCGTGCTGTCTCATAATATGGGATAAAAGGGACATCAATACTTGGAGAGAGTGGATGTACCATATGATGTGGAAATAAATTGGCTTCAAATAAAAGACTGCCTTCGTTTTGTTAGGACAGAAACGTGAACATACGCAGGTGCAGCGGGGCTGCATTGCTACCAGCATCCCCAGCGAGCATCTGCCCCGTTGGGGTGCTGCTCCACCAGGACCAGCTGACCCAAAAACAACATGAAGGAGCGTGCAATGTAGGCACTGGCCTGCTGCCACGCTGGCATGCCAGCTAACAGCCTCCAAGGGCTAGGGAAGGACCAGAGCCATGTCTGGCATGGTCAGCAGATACAGAACATGTTGGATTTTTTCCAAAGGCTATTATCTAAAAAAGATTTCGCTTTATACTTGGGCCAATATGGTAAACTGCATCCAGTTAGCTCAGGGAAAGGTCAGAGATATTTTAAAGTAAAGATAGGCCTTCTCGGCAGCTGTATCCAATTCAGAGAGATATATTATCCCCAAAGGAACATGAGGAAAAAAATCCTTATTTATTTTATTTCTGCATATTCCACTTACAGTTACCCTGATGCATTCATGTTGTGGAATTGAGCTATGTTTTCAAGCGGAATCCAGTCAGTCTTTCCTAAAATGAGACAGAGATTGTCTAAACAGACAATCACTTCCTGGAATTTGCAGGTCTAATTCCATACTTCAGTATTTAAGTTCTTCAAAAAAAGTGACATCCATCTATCTTCTTGGAAAAAAAAAAAAAAGAAAGAAAGATTTTCCTTCTATCTAGAGATTATTTAGTGCTCTGTTATTGACACTGCTTCTATTGAAAGATTTAAAGATAAAAACGCGGTGTATTCAAGTAGCGATCATTTTTCACCGTCACTTAGTGACAGTACAGCCTGTAGTCAATTGCAGCAGATTTATCTTTTCTGCTATCGATCGTGTGTGGGGCTAAGCTGTTTGCAGGGACCTGGCCGTATCTCTTCTGAACTGCAGCAAGAAATGCAAAAGGAGTGGACAAGAGTGGTGCCAAGCAATCTTGTTTGCATTCTCAAACTGTTTAATTATTTCCCTTTAAGTGGTGAGATAAGCTGCTAGAAAACAATTTGTTTATGGACACCAGGCATTTCCTGCCAGACAAAAGGAACGGCACACAAATGGCGTTTCCCTGTAGCTCGGTCTACAAGCCATCACAGGGAACTGGGTTCAAGACAGTAGATGCAAATAAAAACTTTAGTTATCTCAGGGACAGATGTTTTGTGAAAAGTAGGGGCTGCCAGTCAGGTCCCTGAAGCAAATCTCCTGCAACCTCCTGTGGTGAAGATGCTCTCTTGTACTCTCATGAGGGTTCCCATCACATCATGGAAAGATTCCTTCTGCTTTTTGAAGCCCACAGGGAATGGAAAGTATTTTCCTGAGGGTCTGGAGCACTCCAACCTCCAAAGCTCCATGAACAATTTTTATACCTAAAACACAGGGATTCATTCTGGTCACCTTTTGAATTTAGTGTGAAGCTGAAGGAGAAAAAAAAAAGAACTCAAAAAATTCACATGCAAGGTAGAACCTGCTTGTTCTCAAACAGTACAATATTGGATCCCAGACTCCTGTCTCAAACACATCTACTATTTTAAACAGAGCCAGACTTCTATATATGCTCTTCTTTGCTTAAGCCAAATACATCGGTAAGTGCTGATACAGAGGCTGTGAATTTGATGGCTGAATAATGCTTGCGGGAATCCTTAAGAGACCAAGAAAGCTTTCTCTAGAAGCTGTCATGCACCTCCCTGATGGATCACAGCTCACAAACCATAAATGCACTTAATGTGGGGAGCAGTCAGGACCAGGTCTCCGGCTTCCTGCAGCAATCGCTCTGTTATGGAGCTAAAAGGTGCATTTGTGCTTGTTTCTCTTACCAGGTACTAGCTGAAATGTGAATCAGGTATCTTTAAAGTTTCTCTCTATCAGGTATGAGCTTTAAAAATAAAGGCTGGGAAAGAGGCAAACAAAGATCTTCAGTGAATGAACAGACAATGGCACCTCAGTGCTATCCGCAGCTTTCTCATCCAAGTGATGCCGTTTATTGTCAGTCCCCACTGTGACTTTGGGTCACTCCCTTTTTCGGATATTGCCAGCATGGATTAGAAAAGGGGAAGGCACACACTGGCCATTGTCTGGACAAGGAGACCTATTTTACCCCTCGTGCCCCCTGCTTTTTCCTTCCACTCTTGCTGGGGAGACCCAGCAGATTAATTCATACAACAGCAAAAAGCCCCAAACATGTAACTGCAGGAACTACCTCAAGATGAAAATCATTATACTTTATTCTAGAGGCAGTGACCTAGCCAAAACCAAGCAAGCTATACCAATAAAACACATAAATAGAGGCTCACCCCAAGCATGAAGTTTACAATATTCTAGCTCTTCTCTCCTTCCTTGTTAATCATGGGCTGAGGCTCATTTTCTAATCACTTCTATGAAAGACCTTCTTCTTCTACAGACACCTAATCCCTTACACTCCTCTGCAGCTAGTTCTGACTCCCTTGCCATTCCCTGATCCAAACCCTTTTGATTAATCATCTCTTAACAGGTTTATCAATCTGTTCTGAAGCCCCTACACAGGAACATACATGTTCAGCAGATATTTCCTCTCTAACTTTCCCTGCTACGCTATTTGGAGAACTGTTCCAAACAGTGCCAGCTAACTCTTGCTATTTGCAGAGATGGGATTCTAAACCACGAGGATTTGCCAAGGTAGCTACATGAGCGTACTAGCAAAAGCATATTTCTCCAACTGTATAGCTCATTCCCATTCTTCAAATAAACTGTACTAGTAGAAGGACTTCCACTGCCTCAGCAGAAGCCTTTTGTTGATGGGACATTAGTTTTACCCCTTGCATTGCAAACCAATAAAGCAACAATAACACAGCTTTCCACCAGGACAGGTTGTTTTGTCCTTAGTATTCACAGCTGCTCAAAAAAAGGAATAATATCACCGTCTTAAAGAACAAAAAGTGGCTTAGTTCTGTCCCCTAGAAAAACCTGTGCTTTTGATCCATTCTGAATTCTTTTTCTTGCAAGGCTTTCCTGCAGAGATAACAACGTTAAACAAATTAGCAAATTACAGTCTCTGCAAGAGCCAGTTCATATTTCCATTCTCCATTAGAGAAGGAGCCTGATTTTTGCTTGGGTGAAAATAAATCCACAATAGCAGTATTTGCTATCATTCATGTCTCAACATTCCCCCTCAAAATAGTTTCATTTTGTTATATTTAATGCTTCAGCATTACAGCTTAAAATAATGTCAATAATTACAAATCTCACTGCTTTATTTTAGGCACTGTTCTCCCGGAGTGACAGAAGCACACAGATTGAAAATGTTGCTGAAAAGATTGCTGGAAGATAGGAAAAACACGACTGAGCTTTGCCTAACTGGGAACATGGAAAGAGATGCTCTTTGGACAGAGTAGCAAGGAGATAAGAAAGTTTCTAATGTTCATCAGTTGCTTAAAGCCCAAACAGGATTCTGTGATAGTAAACTAAAGCACTGCAGTATTGTGAGTTGATGGTGTAATATTTTGGCCTTTGTGGGATGTTATACTGCAATATTGAAATGAAGGCTCATACTCTGAAGTCTGCAATCTGGTGCCTCTCTCTGGCTGTCATACCTGAATCGAGGCAGAAGAAACCCAATAAAGCATATTGATCAATCTCCGGCTGACCTGTCAGTTAAAAAACAGCCCTTCATATGGAAATAAAACACCACACAGACCCAAAAATCTTCAAAAACTTCCTCTCCTTCTCGTTATTTCTTTCTGTTGCTGTACAATGAGAATATTTTCATAAGTTTTATGAGCTCAGTCACTGACCCATTCATTTTCTAATGCCTGAAATGTCTTTTCTTGACCATTGAAGAAAAAAAGCAAAGCCCTTTACAAGCCTATAAGGAAAACAATATTTACAATAAAGCACCAAGGAAAATCCTCCCATTAAATTTTACAGCAATTTCCTTGGAAGAGTCCTTTCTACTGAGAACAGCTGGACTTAATTGCAAATGAGCTGACTGAAGGAAGTACATCTGATTGCAGAGGTAATAAAATTCATGCTTGACACCTTAATTTTTTTAATATATATTGGCCACCATCAAATCACTGCATTTGCCAGTTTGCAGGCTAAAGCTATCAAAGTTCTGGCAGGGGAAAAGACAGGGAACGGAGAAGCTTGTGGAGTCCTTCAAAGCTTGGTGCTTAAGACACGGCTTTTTAATGCTATTGATTCCCAACAATCGATAATTTTTTCAATAAGAAAGTCTCATATTACCCCTTTCCCAACCACCCTTCACAATGAACTTAGTTAGGATGAAAAAGCACTTAATGGCTTTCTTTTGAGGTTTGGGGTTTTTTTTTATGTTCATTGCAGTCTCTTTTTCCTTACAAAGTTCACCTCCCTCAGCCCTGCTGGCTGATACTACGTGGTTGTGGAGGGGTTGGCCAGATTTTCTCCAGTGTAACAACCTCCCATCAGGTTATAATTCGACCCAGAAAAGCTAATTTCTTTGAAAAGAAATCAACCTATTGCCTTTAAAGTTATTTGCTTAGAATCTACTATAAAGAGAAAAGACTTGTATTTCTTCCTTATTGCTGTTGTATTTCTGTGAATAACCTCACTAGCAATGAGCTTCATGAACAAGGTTTTTAAGTACCTTTTTACCATTAAATTTGAACAAAAGCAGTAATTTCTGTTGGGAATCTTACACGATGACTTTTCAAAAAGTAGGGCCGGTCATCTCCCATTGGCAAATACAGTCCTTTTACATCGTGAGAATACAAAACTTTGCTTAGGGAGAGAGAGGGGGAGTGGGGACTGTGATTGCTGCCACCTGAGATTGCCTAAGAGCTGGGTTTCGTTGCTGACTAATTGCTGGCAAATTGTTTCTGCTGGAACATACATTGAGTGAACAATAGCAACGGTGTTTGCCTGTAGAGCAGTAAGTTTAACAAGGATGGAATAAACACTAAATGCTGCCTGATTCCTCCTGCAGTGGAAGGATATAATCCCCTTCCCTTTCGGTCTGTGATACGCGAGAGTGGGGTCGGCATCCCATTCTCAATGTTACCACATTTTCTGCTGAAGAAAACATTGGAATACTCTTTGATTCCCTCCTGTCTCCTAACCTAACAGGGTTATTCTTGGACAGAAACGCACATTTCTGTGAAAGGAAAATAGTTCTCTTTCATCAGCCTGTTGTGAGCCGAAACTAATGATCAGGGCTCATTACAAACAGAGGCTGCTTTTCCTTTCATTGTTGTTGCAGAGTAACACTGTGTGTGGCATCCCAACACTAAAAATAACCTGCTTTTCCACTGGTACCTGGCATGATGCTAATAAGATCTTCATATAAAAGATGTTGCAGATTCTATAACAACAAGCTTCATTTTTTTCAAAGGAGTAGCATTCTCTACTTGCTTCTGTAAGGGGCTGTTTAAGAGGCCTACCAAACATTGCAGATATACACACAAATGCATTTTAATCAACCACAAAACCACTCCTTAGCACAAGTAGTTATGCAGCTATGCCCACAAGAGTGCAGGTAAGTGGGCTAGTAAATATTTGATAAACTAATGTTGCATGGGATAGTAAACATAAATATTTACTATAACATTTATTTACATTTATATCCTATGTTTAGAATAATATTATGTCTAAAGACAAGTATACATTCCAATGTTTGGTCTAGTAATACTACTCTTAGACATGTGCTTAGGTAAGATATTTAATACAGTGTCATGATGCAGGCAAGAAAGTGAAAGGATCAGTTATAAGTTATATACACAGAACTACATACATTTTTAGTTTTCTTCGTGGAGTAATTGCCCTATGAGAAACAAACGCAATATAAATATCAGCATCTCTTTGCAAGGTGGTATATGTTGGGCTTTTACCATACACCTTGTCACTTGGTGGGGAATGACCTTGGGGGCTTGTCTTACAAAACGCTGGTCTGGTGCGAGGGCAGATTTCCAATGAACACAGTCAGAAGTGCAAATATCACTCCCCCAAGGTGTAGCCCCAAGCACAGGCAGATTTCTTGCCTTTCTTCTAGAGGAAAATGGAGGGCTTGGGGATTCTTTAGGGAAATGCAGGATGCAATCACTGCAAAGAGAAAAATTCCTTGCCAAAAGCCCTGGGAACGCAGGAGCTCCCTGGCAGGGCTGCGACTCGCCCTCTGCACACTGTCTTTTGCCTCCTCCCTGAAATAGAGGTGCCGTACAGTTTGACACATTAATATTTATTACAGCTTGCAGTGCAGCAATAGTCGGTTATCAGAGCTGGCTCTATTAGAGAAAAGACCTGCATTATAGCAAGAGGTGGCCCTTTACAGGGATTTGGTTTTTCTGCCTGATAACACATTTTGGACTACAGAGTCTCTGAATACATTGAAAATTCCTTTTACAGCTACATTGCATTTAAGATGACAGACAGCCTTTATCTCCAGCTGAGGGCCTTTTCAAAGAGTATCTTGAGTTCTGATTTTTTTTTTAAATTAATTAAATAAGATTTCTTGCAAAATATATATCTTTACTTGTCCATGCAGGCTTGGACTGCTTACCACTGTTTTATTTGGACCACTGACCAAAGCCATGATGTCAGCTTGACCGGAATATTTTTTGACAAAGTAGAGAAGCTATCTTTGGAGAATTAGTAAAGCAGTAAAAAGCATTTAATCTCTAATTCATGGGTTTACATATGGCCTACATTACTCAGGACCGTTTTCAGGACTGCCGCCCGATGACCTCAGTGAGATGTGGCAGAGCGGTGGTTCCGGGCTTAATGGACACTGGCTGCCTGTTGTACAGACACCACTCTCACCACTGATATCTCCGACAGAAACACCTACATGCAGTATTGGGGTTTGTTGCTTTTTTTTTTTCTTATCATGCACTGTCTTTTTTAATGATATGCCTGCTGAATATTAACCACCCTAACGATCCCAGCACAGCTCCATAGCACTGCTGCTTCCTTCAGTCCCAGATGAAGTGATTTTCTGCCTTTGTAGAAGTTTCAGGAGAGGGGCCAAGGACTGGCAGAACTACAGCAGCTGAGGAACCTTCCTCTTTCTCACCGGCGGCCACAGCTTGGCAGCAGTACTGACACTTTGGTTGCCATTTTACCTTATGGATAGTAATTCTGTAGTGCCTGTGCCTGTAGACCTGGGCTCCGCTCTGCCATGCGCCACACAAACAGAGGGCAAAGAGATGCTCAGTCCTCTCAGAGCTCATCTCTGAGAGTTGAGGACTTGCTTACCCCATCTCTGCTGGATGCAGTCACGCTGGCTGAAATGGTGGAAGCCCATCCCTGCAGGAGAACACTGCTTTCCCTCCTGTCCACCAGCTTGCCTGCGCTGCAAGGGATGAGGGAAGGATGGTCTGGGTCGCAGGGCCAGCAGTTTTCTGGCAGGGCAACTGGGGTGAGAAGCAGAGGGTGGTGCTGGGGGGGGGGAAATTACCTCCAGCTGGAGAGAGAGGGAATGCAATACACTGCAGAGAGGATACAAGGCATGGTGGGCAGGAGCAGGATAGAAAAGGAGTGAGTAGGAGGGATTTGGAATAGTGTGAGGTAGTTTCTCAAACACTGATGGAGGAATTCCCTCATGGGGATATACTGGGATGTCAGAGAAGGTAGGAAAACACTTCTACCAGCAGCTTCAGTAAGAGCATGGGAGGACAAGGCTGCATCAGTCATGGCCAAGAGAAAGGATATCAGTGTTATCAACGCACGGGCATACAAACAAAAAGGTTACTCTAGGCCTGAATTTCATCTCTGTAGATAGATATCAGAGGCTGCATTTTAGAGATGCTGCACAGAAACAAATCCGTACAATATGAACTGGAGGTGAGGAGAGGGTGGGGGGTGCAAGATGGATGGGGACACTGCGGCAGCTTGAACAAAGGGTTGGTATGACTCTGGTCAAGGAAAGTCTGCAGTATTTGAGTTTTGGGAATGCCAGATGACATGAAAGGGACCTTTGTACAAGAAAAGTGCCAAAGAGACTAATCTAGAGCAAGAAGGGGCTAGGAAAGTTGTCAAAGAATTTTGGAAGCCAGAACAAACAAATATAGTCAAAGTAACAGAAGACCATTTGAAGTGTCCTTTTCATGACTGAGAAATGCTGAATCCATAACTGTCCTTGTGGAGATGAGCAATGAGGAACCACTATAGTCTGCCAGTTTCCTGGCTTAATTAGTTATTCAGTTATTAATAGTTATTATTATTAGTTAGCCAGGTAGGGAATGAAACCACAATACCTTCTGTCTTGAAAAGTGAGCAGATCCAGGAACAGAGGAGGAAGGCTGAGCACAGATGCGTTGACACAAGGTCTGTAATCCTGCTGCTCAGATCCCAAGTGCAGCTGGAAGAGATAAGGAGAAGGAGAGGCAGGAGGAACTAACCAAACTGACCTCTTCCATGTTTCTGGCAGCATTTTACCCCTTTGAGTGCTGCTGTTCCTTCCACCTCACGCAGCTGCAGCCGGACCGTGCTGTACCATCCTGGGGAACTAAGCCAGCACAGTATCTCCTAAAAAAGGGTCTCCTCTCTCCGACTTGCACCCCGGCCTCCCTCTGGGCACACTTCATTTTTCATTGACAGACTGGTAAGATTGTGCCTGACTTCATTGAGAGGTTTTTAAAATCTTAGACTTTGCTATTAGTATTGATTAGCTTTGTCCTCTTAATGGGCTATTTCTTTGTTCCTTGGCTTGTTGCATCATTGGGTTATATATTACTCTTCAGGGTTCTTTGTATGGATTCATAAATGTGAGTACAGTTGGGGACCAGCTCTGAGAAGAGATGCCAATCTTCTGAACAAACCCCCAAGCCATCTTTCAGTGTTTAGGAGAACATTCATGATGAGAAAAAGGATAAATGGTCTGGTTGTTGCATTTTTTTGGGAGGAAAAGGTAAAGAAAAAGATAAAAGAAAGAAAGCACATTGCTCTTTCAAAGGGAGTGTATGAGTATTTAGTAACTTAGGGAGCCAATGCACCCAACATTATCCCTACTATCCCTGCTTTCAAATACAAAAGTAGTAATTAATAATTTGCACTTATAGAGCATTTTTGCAGATTAACCTCTCCACCAAAAGTTCACCTAAATCTAAGTGCAGCCATTTCTGAAGTAGAAAAATAGAGGGAGTTTAGTAATACATAGCAACAACCATGCGAGAACTCAAGTCAGGAATATTATACAGAAATAAAAATGCAGGGGCAAGGTTCATAGTGAGAGAACTCAGTTACTCTGGCTAGAATTGCTTCACGCTGTCTGGCTAATAGCCTGCCTTACAAAGTTGTTGCTGAATTGTTAAAATATTACAAGTAGGTATTACAAGTACACTTCAGTTCCATATCTCATCTTACAGCTAGCATCTCTCAGAGCATGGTGCGTCCAATCTAATACCGCTGCATTAATCCAATATTGATTCTAAGGAAACAGAGCTTCTGAGCCATCCAAACAATGCTTTGCAGCACAGAAGGTTTCCATTGAGATCTGTGCCCAAGCCACTGAGCCGGCAGTCCCGTTAGCTTGTGAGAGCTGCGAATATCACAGCGTACGGTGACGAGGGTGCAGCCCATTGATGTGATGCTCTCATCCTCTGGGAACGCATCCATTGCACAATTCAGCTTGGATGTCAGAGAAGTACTGCAGGTGAGAGAACTGCCTCAGAAACAGGTGATAATTTTCCTATGTTTTCTATTGCTGGAAAACGCTGTTTACCATTTCTGTGCCTCATGCAGAGTCCCCAGTCCTCAGCACTGTTTGGCATCAGTTTGTTGCCATGGGATGGGGATCAGGTGTCATTTTTCACCCTCTTCCCTGGGTGCTTGCGCCTGGGGTTGGAGGTTCAGTTGCCCCGTTCACATCAGCTCGCTGAGACCCGCTGCGGGGTTTGTTCAGCAGTGCCCAGGACTGTAGGCTACGAGCTCTCCAGACGCCTTGGTCTTTCCCCTGCAATGAAGATGCCCTGCGACATCTGGAGCTGATGTTGCTCACGTACAGTGAGTTCAGCTCATGAGAGAGGGAGAATATACTACCAAGGGGGCATTCGCTCATTAGCTGACCAGGTATTCCTTGACTGGATTCTGCTTCCCTCAAAATCCTCTCTTGAGGGTTGAGCTCTAATCAAATTAATTTCTCTGTTGGCCAGCGAGGAATAGCAGTAAATCTGAAGTCCTGAAGGCTTATGGAAATTTGCCCACGTGGAGCATATAATTTTTAAATACAAAGGAGAAACTGGATTTGCAAAAGAAGTTTCTTAGCTGGCAAAACAAGCTGTGACAGAGAGCACAGCAAAAGGGAGAAAATAGTCCAGAGAATACTGCAGCACAGCTTGAACACTAGGGTTTTGTCTGAGAAAAGGGGTTTCTTGTAATTTTACTGGAAAGGCATTTTACTCTGAAAATGAAATCTAGGCAGGATGTTACTGATGGTCCACATCTCATTTTCAATAAATGATGAACCTTCATGTCCCATGAAATATGAAAGTAGAAAGCTGCATTCTATTACATTCAGCAAAGGGGTTTTTTTTCCACTTTTGTTTAAATATATTCATTATCAAAGGTATAGTGCCCTTGAGAAGCTGAGGCAGTTGCTTGTATTGCTGTGCAAGGAATTTAAGATACTTACTAAAGTTTTTACGAACGATGATGCAGAGACGTGTAGCGTGTCATTCAAGACCCCCAATCCATCTATTCAGAGCTGACACTTAAGCTGTGAAGAGACATCCTTGTCAAACTACTTACATATTGCATCTACAATGAGATAGCTCTTCAATTCTAGCACACTAGTTGCAGGAGCTAGAATTTAAAGCAGAAGGGCTCTAGACCTCTTATTTCAGGCTCTTCTGGCTCCATGTGCGGAAATCACATCGACAATAATGAAAGTTCAGCATTTACATTGAATGCATAGTACATGAGAGGGCATGAAAATATTTTGATGAAAAAGAATCTGGCTAGATACAATAAAGTTTCCACGCTGGGCTTCAGAAATCATTTGTGTGCTAAGAGTTTGGAGGGGAGGGGGGGTGAAGGGATGATACTTGTTTGGGATGCAGGTTATCCTCATACCTCCTTTGTCTGCTGTTCAGCATTGACACTTAGGAAAATAAGTACATTTGTATGTACCATACAGACCTGCAATACAAAAGAGAGAAAACTATCTCAAATGGCTGATTTCTGAAAGTCAGTAAGAATAATAAGATTCAGTTCAGCCCTTAGATACATATCAATGGTTTCACCTTATGATTCCTCTTTACCTTTTACAGTTCCTACTTTTATTTTACTAACACTTTTCCTAACTTCTACCTGTCCGTTAGACACGCTGATTGCTGTTCCATATACTATTTTCATTTTTAATGTGTGTTATATCCTCACACACGGTTTAAAAGCAAGAAGAATGATTTGTCTTCTCAAAAAATAACAATGGTTGCTATTAACCAGATGGTGGTCTCTGCTGTGCAGTCAAAGAAAGGGTGGCTCAAGTGTCTTGTAACCCAGGAACTGAAGTAACTGGAAGTTGATACCTAAGTTGGCAGGAAGCTTCTTTCTCCTACGATTTTGTATTTCAAAGGAATACAAATACTCCTCCCTTGACATGAGGAGTGCCTGCACCAGTCGTGGTGGGGTACTAGAAGTGCTCCATCTTGATGCCAGTTTTTGTCCATGGCAATCTCGCCAGCAGCCGTGTAAAGTGACGTGAAAAATCTGAAAACGGATGTTAACCATTCGTTTTCTCAATTTTCTTTGTTAACGTAACTTCATAATTGCCACGTACCAACAGCTTGATCGTGCCTGCTGGGGTTCGCTAGTTAAGGACTTCTCTCCGTAAGAAAAGTCTCTGGGTAACAGGGGCATCATCAGGACCAAGTAATTCACTGCCAGGAACTGGCCAGATTTCTTAGAATAACTACGATCTGGGCAGCTTTTTTGCAAATCAGAATAAGTTCAGCTCCTGTGAAAAGGGTTTTCAGGGGAATAACTCCTGGATACAGCAGAGCTCTGTTTTGGAGGCAGGCGGGAGTTTAAGATTTCCTTCCACCTCCACGGGAGCGGTGCTTTTCCCACAGTGCCGTTCAGAGCAGCACTAACGCTGCACGGCAGCAGCTCAGCATCAGACAGCCAGGCTCCAAAGGCTACTTCAGCAGCTGGAAATCTTTAGAGGTGCTTAATAAATATGCCTGCTCTTACAGCAGGTGCCACGTCCTATTCCACCAAGGAATTTTCTTGCATCTGCTCCACGGAGAAACGCACGCGAGGCTGAAGGTCACAGCTCTGAGAAGTCCTTGCATTAAGTGACCTCAGCTGGCTCGGATGTGGTCCCGGGTAATGTCTAATGGGTTTCGTATGACTCAGGTTTTTCTCCTTTGTCCTTCCCTCTCCTTCACCAGGGTGCGTTTTGCTAGTTAGTGGTTCTGCAGCAACAGCTGCAAAGGACCGTTTTAAGGCAAATTAATATTAATAAAACTTATCCAAATTGCCACAAACTATTGAACATCATTCTCCCAAGCAGCCTGGTCACTGCAGCCCTCTCAGCAGAGCGTGCCTTTTGATCTTCACACGCATTTTCATCCCAAAGCAGTGGTGCGTGAGGCCAAGAACCAGCCCAGGCAGGCGGTGCCCCGCTCCCGCCGGCTGCAGTTTCACTGCAAAAGGAAAAATCTGCTGTATTGAGCGAAGCTTCTGCGCTCTGTTGGTTCCGTGGGTGGCACAGGAACGCTGATGCTCCAGTGCGATACTAGAGGGCACTGTAAACCTGGCAGTTTTGGCTTCCGAGTGGGACGAAGTAAAAATTTGAAGTGTTTGCTATTTGCGGTCATTAAAGCTCTCCTGGTACTTAGCGCAAAATTAGTGCTAACCCCTGGGTCTTGAGCAAATTAATTTGTGGAATTACATTCTGCTGTGGTAGATGCCCCCCCCTACACTTACAGTACAGCATCCTTATTCATTGCCAGGCCCTGAGCTGCTGCATCCCGTGCTGGAGGGGCTCCGCTTCCAGTAACCCAGCGGTCGGTGTAATGCTTGGAGGAAAGGGGAGCAAGAGCCATTATGAGAACTCGGGAACTTTTTTTTTCAAAGCTATCACTTAATGGTAATGTGTTCATTAATTGACAGCCAGACCGCTCCCTGACTTCATTTAAAAAAAAACCTGATGGTTTCCTTTTATTGTGGTAGCGCAAGGTTTCATCCTGTGTCTTTTTATATGCCAACATCAATTTTTTTTGTGTGCCTGCTTAAGGATACGCAGAGAGCAGGATAATTCCTGCACTGCGATAAAACAAAGTTGGTTTTAAAAGAGTCTTTTAATACATATTTAAAAATAGGAAAATGCTATTCTAAATGAAACACTCCGATCAATGGGATCGATAGATTAATGGATTTCAGTATCTGTCTCCTCAGATATTCCTCATACACCCATCACTGTAATTTATTATTCAGTATTCAACTTAAATTAGTAAGATTTAAATTGAAACAACAACAGACTGACAAGTAAACAAAACTTCCCAATTTAAGTGTAAAGTGTTTGCCCCATGTGCAGGGTGAAGCTCTTGGCTCTCCCAATATCACCACCATGCGAAATACACATAGAACCATAGGAAAAAGAGGAAAAGGGATCTTGAGAGGTCACCTAGTCCATCTCCTTCCCCCAGGGTAGGATCAGCCCTGCCTAAATCGGTCTTGACAGGAGTCTCTCTCACCTGTTCATCCCTGGAGGTATTTAAGGAGATTCCACAAGCTCCCGAGAAGGTCTATTCTACGTGTCAGCTATTCTTATAGATGGAACATTTACCCCAAAGTCTAACCCAAATTTAATTTGCTGCAGTTTAATCCCGTTACTTCTGTCCTGCCCCATTGGATGTGGGCAGCAGCTTTTTACTTTTGTAGCATATTTTACATTTTGGGAGATTATTACTGTATATTTGTCAGCCCTAAATAATCGACTGCAGTTCTTTCCTTCTTTCCTTCTCGGTAGGTTTGTTTTCTAGGACTCTAACTCTGTTTTTAATTTTCCATATTTTTCTGTAAGTCTGATGACCAAAACTGCTCCTCCCCAACCCCCAGTGCAGATGGGAGCAGTGTGCCATACCACACTTTCTTTATGTACCGTGGTGTCAGCTTTGCTTTTCTCGCACCAGGGTACCACAGCTGGCTCGGGGTTAATTTCTTGCCCATGATGTTACCCCTTTTTCCTTAGAAATGCAGCTTACACAACTATTTCCTGACGCACGTTTCGATAGCTCCAGTACTTTCTGCTTTGCTCTTGTCCTTTTTGAACATCAATCTATTATTTCCAGCCTTTTTCTTCAGTTTGCAAAGATTTTTGAATCTTTCTCCTGTTCTCTGAGAGCACTTGCAGCCCCTCTCAGCTTGGTATTGTCAGCGGATGCAGTAAGTCTACTCCATATTCCATTACCCAAGTCACTAATGAAAATATCGAGTAATACCAGACCCTGAACGGACCCCTGCAGCACCGTACACAAGCCATCCTTCCACTTCGACAATAAACAGCCGATAGCTTTTCCATATGCTTTCCCAGCCGGTTCGGTACCTCACAGCATTTCTCCTCCACCACATTCCCCCACCTTACTCCTGGGAACGCCGTATGAAACTGTCAAAAACCCTACTTCAGTCAAGACGGATCGCATCTCCAGCTTCTCCCCTCTCCAAGACCTGCTGCCCTGCCACAGGAAAATTAGATTGGTTTGACATGATTTACTCTTGAGAAGACCATGGCTTGTGGGGCTACTCTCTACCTGACGCCAACGCCATGCCTTGCCTTTGGATCTGGTGAGAAAAACCTCTGTCCCCCTTGATGTAAGGGGAACATCCAGCATCCAAGAGGGACTTTACTGCGTCCAGATTCCACCTAGCACACAGAAGCAGTGGAAATACCATTGTGCTAGGGCTCGCGTGGGTAAGCGATGGTTTGATTCCACCAAGAGATGCATCTGCAGAACACAGTAGAGGGATATCACACCTGGGTTCGGGCTTTGTCCACCCCAAGTGCCAGCGCGATGTGTGCATACAGCCCCTGCCTCCCCGCGACTGCATTATCTGGTGCTACATCATTTCATTAGTATCCTCAGTGCAATGGGTCACATTCGATATAGGTGGAAGTAGGTATAATTTACACACGGAAGGGAGCTGGAAGGAGGTGTAAATTACCCAAGCACAGGCTATCTAAGATTCACTTAAAATTCACTCTGAATTTGGCACCGGATATATAGGAGATAATAAAGTTTTCCTTTTCGAGATCTTGTGTATTTAAAACCTGCTGTGTTTAATTTTTGCAGTCACAACAATGCTCATTCATAAATATTTCCTAACGTTTGATCCTATTAGTATGTACAGCGCAGTGCTTGATTAATGGACTAGAACAATGGGATCAAATACATTTTGGGCTCCAGAATACCACTCTGTAGTGCCTAATATTTGATAAGCTACTACAGATAGGCTTGTCTTCTGACTGGATGTGATTGCACTTGAATTCTGAGAAACTCCGATACAGGTCTTGGATAAGATCTGAATTTCAAGTGAGTCTTAATTACGCAGCACACTGGACGAAGCCTTGAGGTCTGCACGTTTCCAGTGCTGGATTCTTCACAGCTCAGATGCAAATGCTGTTTCTTAGCCCTCTCTCTCAGGAATTCATAACATATTCATCAACTTGTAGTACCTAAGAGCCCTGTCCGACTGTATTTGGAAGACCTTAATTTGACTCCAGTAGGAGTTTAACAATATTAATAACTAATATTAAACTGGATCCCTAACGGGGATGCTAGCACAATACCCTTTGATCATTGCATTAATCTGGTGCAATTGTGTTTATATCAGCCTTGTTCATCCCATGTGTGCTTAGTGCCATCTTGGCATGAATATGAAATATGCAGATCTGGGGGATACATGTTAATAGTGGGTCCATCTGCCTGGATCTTTTATTAAAGAGAAGTGTGAATGCAGTTGCCATGCAATACACTCTTACACACAAAGACCACGAGTTACGAAAACAAGAGAAAACATCTCCTGCTTTTGCCTTATTGGTATTTCACATTCATCGTTTCTGCAGCCCATTTTCATTTTAATTTAGAAATTTTCACAAAAATGAAATTTGAGCGAAAAAGCTCAACAGTTAGCAATGACTGTGCGTATACACGCACGCACATCTCTTCCTCTCTAGTGACAGACAGGATATTACTTTTCCACTGCATATGAAATTAATACCCCAAGCATAAGAAAAAGCATGTAAATTCCAACCCTTAAAGCCTGATCTGGATCTCACTTCTGCTGCTTAAGACAGTTATAATCTAGAGGAAACTTATCTGTTCAAGTTAAAAAAAAGATAATCCAGAGCTGCTGAATGGAGAGTCAAGCCCAAACTTCAGCTCAGCCTTGAGTAGGGAGTCATAGCCCAGTGCCTCCGTAGCACACGGGTAAACTGCTACGTGCTGCTGTTTCACTTTTTCTGTAATAAACAAGTCTTTCAACTCTAGCCAAAAAGGCAAAGCTCTGATGGCTCATTGTTCTTGTGAAATGCTGTGTCCTTAGCTTGTCTCTCCTGTGGATGTATGCTGTTCCATGCTAATAGTTTGGGGGGAGTACGCCGTAATCTATTTAACAGTTGGCAGGTCAAACCTCCGTGCCCTAGATATGCAAGTGCTGATTCGGATGTGGAGTGGAGAAGGTGTCCCGATGACATAAAGTCAAAGTATCCATCTTGATAAGCATTCTTAATCCAGGAACTGCCTTTTGTCTACCAGCCTGCAGATGCGGAGAGCTTTTGTCACTGCAGGTAGTCCTGAGTCTCACACTCATCCCAGAAGGCTGGACTGAGCAATCGCTCCTCTCTTCAAGGGCACTGAGATCTGAAGTACAAAAAGAGCCCATATTCTCCTCCTTGTTTCACAGAGATTTGAGTAGGCAGGAGAGTAAGCAAGAGGAGAGGTTTTTTCCACATCTTCAATATGCAAATAGATTAGTGAGCTCAGCTCTCTATTCATTGCTTCCAACATACATGACACAGATGATGCTGTTCCCATTGTCAGGCTAAAACTGGGGGCTTGATGACAAGAAATTCACTGTGTTTCCATCTGCATAAAGCTGAGAGGATGGTTGGGTGAGGAAAGTCACTGCACTGGAATATGCCAACTCCACTGTCTACATCCACAATTTATTAGCTGTGTTTGGGATGTGAAAAGCCAGCTACACTCCCAGTTATTCCTGCAGGATCAGCTCGCAGTGCTGCTTGGTGCGGCCTCATTTGTACCTACCCGAGGGACTGCCACCTTTCTCCCCAGTACAGGTGTAGCTACTGTAACCTGGGCTGGAGCCAGTGAAACTACTGATGGGAGTATTCGACCAGCACATGACTCCAGAAAAAGTTAAGTGCTGAGATTGATTATACATGTATTTATTAAGTTCCAGTGATGCAAATAGAGTATGAGCATAACTGGGTCAATTAGTTTGCAATCAGCACATGCGTGCCGAGGAGGGAAGCGTGTGCCTGTGTCTGCTGGTTTTGTGCTGCTGAACACATCACCTGCTCGGAAAAGAATAAAGGTGTTTATCCCAGTGCTAAGGAAAGGGAGAAAAAAGAACAAGTCAACCTTCCACAGCTAGCTGATTATGCATTTTCCACATCAAATTGTCAGCATTTATTCAATTACTTCACTCATTACAAGTGTGTTCTTCAACCACTAACCTAAAAACCCTCCCTGCTGCTGTCAGCTCCATTAGAAGTGACACGTTCCTTCCTCAGGTTAAAAAGCCTTTGTGGAAGGCGTCTCCTCCCGGCGTGAGGCTCGGGGCTGCCGAGGAAACACAGCCCCGGCTGGGAAGGGAGCTCCTCTCCCCGAGCCGGGCCAGGGGGGCAAAGGCTGGGGCTTCCCATGGGAATCAGCCCGGGGGTCGAGGTGAGTCCCCCTTGGGGCGGCAGGAGTTGTTTCAAAAGGACAGACACGCTCCAAGACAGGGATTAGAGGAATTCGCAGGGCTCTGTCAAGGATACAGAGGCGATCCCCAGAGCCAAAACCGTATACTCTCAAACACTTCCATTTTAATAGTAAGTTAAAAGGAAAGTTCCCCTTCTGAGGGGTTTTTAATTATAGATCCCTCCTTTAAACACTCCTCCTGTTTTTATCCATACTTACTCCCCCACAGCTAGTAAAGATAAGGAAAGCTCTACCTTCCCCAAAATCAAATAAATCTTAACTGCTTCCTGAGCTGATTCACTTGGCTAAGCTCTGGTTTGATATATGAAACAAAAGACAAGGCAAAAGACAAGGCAACAGAAAGCAACATATTTTCCCTGTGTCAAGGTGAAGTACTTCCCATCACCCAGCCAATCTCTGCTGGGGCTAATGTGCATCAATAATATTTAAATGATCAAAGTTTTTCAGCAAAGACAGCGATGGGTTGGTTTTTTTTTTCTGGCTTGTCATGCTTGTTTTCCTTAAAGAGGCAACGACCTGCCGTAGCTGAGCCTTGCCGTTTAGCACGCAGGAGCGTTTTGCGAAGCCTTAGCTCCCTAACAGAACAGCAGCCTCATGTTTCCCTGCACAACAACCTTCCTTAGCCTAAAATGCTTTGCATCCCATTTCCTTGATCTGGCTAAGTGCTTGCATGCTGAAAATCCCACCCTCCCTCCAGCTGTCCTTCTGGCAGGAAAGAGACAGCATCTTCTCCCTGGAGAGTACAGGCACTGCTCCTTTGGTTATCTAATCAGGGAGGGCAAAATTCACCCCGGGGCCCTGGAAAAGCGTTTGAGCTGCAGAAAATGCATCCGAGGTCTTGTGCGGGAGGGTGGGAGGGAGGGAGCCGGGGGAAGCCTCCCCTCCCACAGCAGATGCTCTCTGCCATCCCCGGGGTAGCTTTCACAAAGGAAGAAAATGTAGAGTACTCCAGGGATCCAAGCATTCGTCTCTTCCTGCTCACTGGGGGGTGTGTGCGCCCAAGGGCAGGGGACCAGCGGCACCCACTGGCCTGGCCCCAAGGCCAGGGAGGGCAAGAAAATAAATATCACCCACCCACCCTCCTGGACGGCATGTACCAAAGCTGTCTGTTGCTCAGTTTCTCAGGCTTTGTGTGGGTTTTCCAGCATTTCTCCTAACTACAAAATATTATGTCTCTCTTCCTTTTAAAACTCGGTGATTTTGCCTTTGCACAAGGAACTGGGAAGCACAAACCTCCCCGTTCTGATCAAGCTGGAAGCTTTCTCCATGTCCAGCTGGTCAAGAACAAAAGGACAGCACAAGGGTGGTAATGAGGCAAATCTCCCCCGATAAGCACAAGGTTCAAGCAGCTTTGCCCTCCATCATCTCCAAAACAAAAGCACCTTTATGAATTTCTTCTCCTTTTCCCCTCAAACTTCTCCCTGGAGGTGCCGGCTGGCTGGAGAAAGCCACTGCTGGAACAAGGGGTCAGGCTGAGCTGTGCTTGTCAAATGTGACCCAAACCCCTTCCTTGCAAAGGGGTCTCTCGCCCTCTCCTGCGCTCGCAGCACAGTTATGAGCTTTGTGTTTCCACCTAATAAAATGCTTACTCACTTGCAGGAGGCACTTTGACATCCTTGGCCTCACACCGCTAGATAAGGACTATAAAAAGAACGTATTGCTATTATAGGTGATACAGCAATATGTATCCTCAAATGAAAGATCCTTTATAAGCCTGGTTATTATTCTGGCAGTAATCTTGCATCTCTCTCCACGGACCCAACTCAGCTCAAGTGTTAGCGAGCGCATCGCCACCGAGAACGGGGGCTGCGAGGTGTCACGTTTACCTTCTGTTGTCTCAGTCTATCCTCTGCCAGCCCAAGTCGGGAAAACACTTCTCTCTTCTCCCGCGCATGTCAAAAGCACCATTTGCCATTTAGATTTAGGGAGCCAAATATAGCCATAGTATAAACAGGTGCGAGCCTGCATATGTCAATAGAATTACACCTGCTTATAATGGGTTTACATTTGGCCCTTGAGCCCCGGGGAACCCTTTGGGAGCAGAGGCTGTATTAAATATTAAGGGCCTTATTCTCCACCCCTGCCTACGCTGTAGTAATTAAATCTCAGTGCAGACCCATTGATTTTCAACCGCGCTCTCCTTGTGCGAGAAGGCAGCGCTGAGCGCCAGGGAGGGGGCAGAGCCAGCCCCTCGAGGAAAAGCACATCCATTTTGCTCCTCGCACGAATTTCACCCAGAAGGAAACAACACCCAGCATTAAATATTGGCAAAAGGTGCTTGGGCAAAAGGATGCAAATGGTCTAAAATTAAAGATCCGCCTCAACTCTTCCCCATTCCTTCCACCCCATGACAGCTGCCCTGCAGTCCTTCCTTTGGGCCCCATCTCCACGAGTGCCCCAGTTGATCTTGCTCTCTCCTTCCCAGCACAAGGACCCTCGGAGCCAGATCCTTCCCTTCACCCCAGGAGCGGGAGCAGCACAATATCCCACCCTCCGAGCTGTTCCTGGATCTCCTGAGTCGCCCAGTAACCTTGGAAAAGCCGCACAGCTGCTCCTGGCCTCTCCGGGGTATTAGTCTGATTAGTTAATTCTGCTGATTTGCCTGGAGGTAGCGCCTTTTACCTGTGTCTATACAAGTCTTATTGCTAGCTTCTGATCTTTTGAGCTCGCAGGGCTGAGAAAAACGACTTTGGTTTTTCTTTAAATGCCATGCAGTTTAGAAGTGTGACGACTCATACTGTGCTGTTATTCTTTCCAATTGAAACCTAATGATGCGTGCATATCACTTAACTCTGATGTCAATAATCAGCACACCACTTGGTCTTTGCTGTGGCTATTAGAGGGAATGAAAATGAAATACCAACTCCTTTTTATCCTGTTACGGTTCCATAATAACTAATAAAGGAGTAATAAGTGAGACACGGGGAATTTCCAGGGGAGTCATTACTACAGAGAAGACCTAAAGGCACAAAGTGAAATCCAGGAATATTAGCCAGCCCTGAATTCCCAGACAGTGCTTCTCACTTCAGTAATGCTGCTGCCATAAAATAAGCGTTTACAGAAAAAAATTACCATGAGGAAAGTATCAGTCTGTGCCCGGACTGGAGCAGTGGAGATCAAGCCAGAACCAAAGACAGTCTTGCAGGTAAAGACCACCCTGTGCATCAGTGTAGCATTTAGGCTGGGCCACAGTCAAGCTGCACGCCAGCATTTCATAAATCTCACTTATGCTCCAGTGTACGGGAAACGCTTCCCAGAAGAGCTCTAAATCACCTCTGCCCGGTCACAGGACGGATCGTGCATTTTCCAGGGACTCTTAGATGGGAGAAGCCACATAGAGACCTCGGAGCAATGGGCCAAAGGAAATCAAGTAACAAAATACTGAGTCAATGAGATTGCAAACCACATGCAAGTTGGACAATGCGCTTTCTGGCTTAGAAAATATTGAATTCTTGGTTGGGAAAGAACAGTCATTTTTTGGTGGTCGTGTACACAGGGGCCAGTGGGGATTCTTTGGTTTTCCTCTCCCTAAATGGACTGTCATTTATCCATGTGCATGTCAAAAACCTGTCGCTGCTTAGGAATGGTCCAGTCTCCAGCATCTGCCTGGACCTTTATTTGCCACAATTCCAACCACCCGTCCATAGCTGGAGCCTCCTCTGCCCCTCAGTGTGGACACAAGAGAGTTGACCAAAGCAACACCTATAGCTTCAGCATCCTACCTCACCTTACAGCCCTGCGTGCTAATCCCCTGCCTTACCAAAGAAAACCAGGTTTGCTTAGATCCCAAAGCGCACTTCCACCCTTACCAAAGCATTTCCCAGCCATCTGATTTCCCCATCTCCGAGTTCCTGCTTTGTTTATCCTATTAATTCCAACCACCCCCTCTTCCCCCAGCACACACGCACGCAGCCTCATTTACAGCATCTTCGCCAGCAGAAGCCTCCCCCAAAATATTCAGGGCACACCAACCCAGAACTTACACGTGCGGGGAAACCCTCGTGACTAGAGCTCTTGTTATTTTTTTTTTCTTCCTCGAGCAAACATGATCTCATGATTTTTTTTTTTTTTAAGCTCTTAAATAAAAAAAAAAAAAAAGAAAGAAAGCAAGCAAAAAGCCACCAAGGAGTGGCCCTCCCGGCCTGCCGTTATCTACCCGGAGGCAGCGGGCTCTGCCCGGCCGCCGGGACGGCGCGGATGCTGCAGCCCCGGTACCCCCGGAGCCGCCGGGGCTGAAGGCTCCCCGCTCGCAGCCTCCTCTTCCTCGGGTGCTTTTCCTCCCTCCTCCCTCCCTTCCCCTCCCCTCCCCGCTCGCATCGCCTCCCTGCACCTTTAAGAAGCACATTGCTCGCCGGTGGGATGGTGTGTGCTAAAGCTGCACAGAGGAAGTTACGCAGCCGGGATCAGNCCCTCCCGGCCTGCCGTTATCTACCCGGAGGCAGCGGGCTCTGCCCGGCCGCCGGGACGGCGCGGATGCTGCAGCCCCGGTACCCCCGGAGCCGCCGGGGCTGAAGGCTCCCCGCTCGCAGCCTCCTCTTCCTCGGGTGCTTTTCCTCCCTCCTCCCTCCCTTCCCCTCCCCTCCCCGCTCGCATCGCCTCCCTGCACCTTTAAGAAGCACATTGCTCGCCGGTGGGATGGTGTGTGCTAAAGCTGCACAGAGGAAGTTACGCAGCCGGGATCAGGCACGG
>VXBO01005456.1:638043-733166 GCA_013400135.1 Rhinoptilus africanus | reverse complement strand
GAATGAGGTTAAGGAAGACTTTTGACCACTGATCAGCAACTCCAGCGAAAACTTTCCCAATCAAGAGATTTGCGAACTTGGCTCCTCTGCAGAGAGAAACTTTCCACATCCAAATACAGCGTGCAGAGTGGGATCATTCCTGTTATCGTCTGGATCTCCTTGGACTGGATCACTTTTAAATGAGGAGTTTCCATGCTGATCCCGAGAGCAACCCCTAGCCCAGTAGCTGCCTTCCTTAGGACTGTCAGCGCTGCCCTCGCCCAGGGATCCCGCGCTTGGCTGCCATGCCCTACCTGGTTGCTCTCCTCTTGCACTGTCTCCCCTTGGCCATGGGACAGTATGACATTTGCAAGTCCTGGGTGACGACAGATGATGGCCCGTCATGGGAGTTTTATGCTTGTCAACCTAAGGCCATGCGGATGAAGGATTATGTGACAGTACGGGTGGATCCGGCAGGAATCACTTGTGGGGACCCGCCGGAGAGATTCTGCACCCATGTAAGTGTTTCCCTCCTTGTTCGATGTGTTATAACAGACTCTGCGTGCAGGTGGCCAGAGGCAGTGTCCTGCCAAGATCCCGTTAGAAGGACATTTGGGTTCAGGGAGGCAACAGTGGCTGCCACCTTGAGCTCTCAGTCTCCCTGTCTGCAAAATGGGGAGAAGGTGTCCTGCCTGTCTCGGTGCTGTGCCGATGAGGTCGGCCCTGGAGCAGGAATGGTGCTGGTGCGCTGAGCGGAGGGTGAGGAGGAGCTGGGGGGGGTTTAGCAAGCCCTGGTCTGGGATGGTAAGGTCCGGGTGTTGGAAAAGCTCTGCCACAAGTGAGCACGGAGCCTGAGCTGCCGAGCACATCCCTCTGCTCGTTGCAGTGCATGGTGTGCGTTCCCTGGTCCCATCCCAAACTGGGTGGGCGCTTGGTCTCAGCGTGAGTAAGAGCGAGGGGCAGGGTGGTGGAGCCCAGTGTGGCTCCACACTCCAGCAGCTCAGGCAGTCGGTCTGACAGCCACAAGTTTCACTGAAGTCCCCTGAAAATGCAGCTTTCCCTCTCTCTACCCTCCACATGAAAAGACTCTCTGGGCAGACGCTTGCCCTTGCAGTTAGAATCTTTAACTTATTTTCTCTTAAATATTAATCATTGCATTTCATTCCCTGCACCACAAAGCTCAGCAGGAACATTTGATTTATAATTCACAAGGCTTTACATTGTTAAAAAGAGTCTGGGGGTCAAAGCAAAGAGCAAAACAGCACGGCTGTACCGTCCTCCAGGAGTGGCCCAAACCCGCATTTAAGGCCCAGGGACCAAGCCAGCCCATGCTGGCAGGGTTTCACTGGGGTGAGCACTGGACAAGGAGGGTCTCCTAAAAAGGTACGCTCGCCCATTGCCTACAGCGAGAAGGGGAGAGATCTCCCCCCTCTAATTCAGTGGGAGAAGGACAGGAGCCCCAGTTTCTATTGCCAGCATAACCCACACTCAGATGCCCCATGTTGCAGTTCCCCACCTAGAAAACGCACGTACACATAGAAAACACCCTGGGCCCAACAGCTCAGGGCATTTCTTGAAAATCCAGGAGAAAACTGCTGCTTTGATACCAGGAGATGCCAAACATTTATGACCATCAGAACACGCCACCACTATTTATTTACCCGCTTCTCCCCAGCCTAAGGGGTCTCATTAGTACCAGGGAAGATACTTTCCCTAATTCCTGATAAGAAGCAGCTTCTCCTTTTAAAAGATCATTTGAAAAGAAAGATTAAGTCAAAGGTTGCAAATAAAACAGTTAACTATTGACGGGTCAGTCTGGATTTCCATTTATCGGACTGGCTGCAGAAGGATTAAATGGTGAACAACACCAGATTGCTTTCCGCTACATTCACTGCAGCTGTTTGCAAACAATTTCTGGCTAAGGATGCTCCAGGCTTCAGCTCCCCTGACCTCCGAGGAAGCAAAAGACACAAACTGCAATCAGCTCTCTGCATCTCTTGGTTCAGTCAATACTGAGCTAAAATCTTTCTATTCTGGGCACTAGCAGTATTTCCTCGTAGCGTACGTCTGCCATGTGCTGTAACACTTGCAAACACCGTGTACAGCCGCGAACGGGAGTTACACAAATGCAAAACATGGATTTGCCTTCCTGTCCCTGCCTCACCCCGGGGTGCGCGCCTCGCCCTGCTCTCAGCTCCCAAAACAGAAACCAGCATTCACGGCAGCATCCCCGAGCAATTCCCCTGACAAAGAACCAAGCTAAGAACAGGAGTAATATATTGCAAGTTATTTTTTTTTTAGATTTTTGGGCTAGGTTTATGAAAACCTCCCTGTATTCATGGCCCTTTCTCCCCCATCTTACACCACTCTGTCCTCTCCCGAGGATTAGAGAGTTTTAAAAACGAAGCAGATGAAGAGCAGCCCTGCTGAGGTGAGCAAGGAGCCCACCCAGCGCTTAGTGCAGAGGTCGGAGATGGCTGCAGGAGGGATCCAGGCTCCAGTCCAGCCCATGGGCTTGAGCGGTGTGTGCTGGGAGGCCATCAAGGTACATTTTCACGGTCTCTGTCACAGAGAGTGACACGTGGCCACTTACTGCTGAGCATCCCCTTATGGTCAGTAGAAAGTGGAATCAGCAAGAAATGGCCTTTCCATCGCCGGTCCTGGGTGGTGACTTGACACCTATCGACGTGCAGAGAGAGGCGAGCGCAGCCCGCAGGGGATGGGAGCTGAGTTTTGCTACGCCTGCGCAGAGGAAGCGCTGGGCAAAAAATCGATGTCGCTGCCCACCGATCGTTAATCCTCCGAGCGGGGAGGGCTGGTGCTCTCACGAACCCTGCGCAGGTCCTTGCCTGCTCGGATGCCTTTTGACATCCTGTTATCCTTTCTTTTCAGGTTTTAATTATTTTTATGTAACAGGTGGGTTCTCATGGGAGCCTGGCTTTCCAGCAGAGAAGTTCTTACAGTGACTGTATTGCTTTCTTAGGTGTCTTTCAAAACAGCGGGGGACTGTCCGTGCAGTTAAACTAACGTTATTCAGAATTAAGCACAGCCTGGCAGGATGCCCGCACTGCTCAGACAACTGAAATCAAAATTAAAGACACACAAACATCCCTCCCTGCTCAAGGCAGCTGGACAAGAGGGAGCTGGACCGTGTCCCCATGTGGGGCATGGCTACGGGCGGGCAGAGGGGGGGTGTCCTGGTGAAAGTCAGGACCCTGTAGGACAGGGAGCGTTTCCTACGTGGCTGTGCCGGTACCGAGGAGGCATCGCATGTTACGGGTGTAACAACTTGGAGCAGCACTCGCAGAGAATCCTGCAAAAGGAGGCACCCGGGGGACTGCAGGAATTATTGGGAGGATTGTCCTTTCTGTTCTACAGCAATTCGAGTCACATCTGGCTGCTCCCTTCTGGCTGGGAAGCGTTTTGCTGCTTGTTAAAGACGGGGGTTTTGCTTTTTTCCACAGTTTCTGAACCTTCTCCTATTCATGTCGATGCCTTTCTGGCAGGGTCAGCTGAAAAATGAATTGTACTTTCCCTCCTGGCAGGGCAGGGGGAGTGGTGGGAGCAGGAAGACAGATGGATAAGTAAATAAAAGCCTGAATGAGTCTAAAAGTGTGACTGAAGACTAATAGGGAACAGATCTTTAAGCCAAGGATGCCGAGGGAAGGGTGAGACTTCTAAGATCAAATCCAGGACGTAGCACGGGGCAGCTGAACACCGATTTCAAGCAAGAGGGGTTTGCAGGACAGGCAGGGCTGAGGAACAGCAAAGCTGCGCGGGCTGCGTGGGGCAGAGGGAAATGTGGCGTTACTTCGTCATCCCACACTCCTGAGGAGGAGGCTGGCACCACTGACAGGGCACTCCCAGGTATTGGGATGTTCCAAGATGCTGAAGCACTTCTTTGATACCGAGCAGGGACCTTGGAGAATTTCACTTTCAAGCGTCGGTGTTTTGCAGACACGATAAAAAAAATTATGCAGGTTTTGTGGGCAATTTACAGTCAGGGTGGGCAGCAGGGAACAAGCAAGCACCAAAGCAACAGTCCCTGCTCCAAACAGCTTTGCAGCTCAAGGGGTTTCCAAATCCTTTTAGCACGGTGGGGCATCCAGGAGAGATGTCCGGAGCAGACTCCCTGTGAGCCACCGGCTGCCACAAAAGGGCTTTGCTGCTTCTTGACACCCCCCTGAGAGCTCCACGCTCCCGGCTAGCGGCACAGGGAGCCCAGCTCACCGCGGGGATCGGGGCCCTTTTTTTCCCCCCAGAGGTGTCGAGACAGTATTTCTTGTTCAGACAACGCTCTTTGAAGCTGGGCCGAGCTCTTAGCCCATATTGATGGGTCAGGGGTATTTTTATTTGGCGTCAGCATTGTTTCATCTGCTAATAGACCTTGTTGATTTTGGCACAGGTACATGAAAGGAAAAGGCTTTATTTATTCATTACACTTTCAGCCAAATTTGATGTTTAGTTTAATTCTTAGCTAAACTTTTCTGAATGGCATGTGATTATAAGGCTTGTACTAAGGAACTGTTTCTCTTAGTAGACCGGGTGCTAAAATTGGAAATGCAGAAAAACTTTTGTGTAGAGAAACCGTTTTCTCTACATTCTTAGTCTGTATTATACAACTCTACCCGAACGTATCTTCATACCCCCATTTAGGTGCAAACAGAGGATTGTAGTTTTTAATCATCCCCAACCCCAAAGTTGAAGTTTTTAAAAGTAAGAAGGAAAACGGAGCTGCTTCAGAGATGCTCTTTCAAAAGCATTTTTAAAGATGCAGCATGATCCGGTGATTAAAGGATGGATCCATCCCTTCTGGTACCCTGAGCAGAGACAAAACCCGCAGCCTGTCCCCAGCGCCCCCCTCGCAGGGAGGTGCCTTGTTTCGGAGAGGAGAACCAGGGGGACAAAGCGCGAGGGGTCCTCAGCCTTGCGACCGCCCCAGGATTCAAGGGCAGCCTTTGTGCTGAGCGGAGCCCATATACAAGTCAAATGGAAAATCCTTTCCAAGAAAAGTAGATGTTTCTCCCTCCTCCTTGAATAAATCAGCACTACCCACAGCTGGCTGCGAACCCATCCTTGGCCTCAGTGGAGGGCTGGGAGTCAGAGCTCCCCTTTGCCCTTCCCTATGGGACCGATATGGCATTGGGCACAATTACTTCTTATGCTAAAATCCAGCAGCACAAGAAATCCGCTCTCTGCTGCCCAATTGCCCGGGATATCTTGGTGAGGGTTGTGGGGACGGAAAGCCGCATCCTTCTTTTCATACCTGTAAAGTGTGAAACTTCCCCCACCTTCCCCCTCGAACCCTAACTAAATTAACACCTGGAAAATACTCCCCTTTCCTTTGAGGAGAGCTTGGAAAAGGCAACTGCTGCCATTTCTGTCTGGATGAAGGTTTCCTTCATCCACCCCTTGGCACCCGTCGCTGCATTGCTTTCGAGTGTGGGAGAAAAGGCTGGGGCCTTTCGGTTTTATTCCCACCCTTAATCACTTCTCAGCATCAGGGTTGCTGCAGAGAACACTATTTGAAGTCAAGATCAACGGCTCCTTGCCCTTGGGGCCAGACCCTTGGATTGCATGTTATTATCTGCTCAGCAAATTACACACTACTCCTCTCCTACCAGAGAGGCTACTCCGGAGTGCAGCAGGATCTCGGTGTTATAAAAGCAGAGTCTTTACAGAAAATGAAAGAACACAACTCAGCCCTAAATTAGAGAGTGCTGAGCAAACGGTATTTCCTCTCACAGTCCACAGCAATTTCCTTAAATGCCCAGTTCGGGATTCATCTCGTTGTAAAGTGGGATGCTGCTGCCCTAACAAGGATCATTTCCACTTGCTGATGGAAAAGACACAGCGATAAAAATCAAGCTGTCAAGTAGATTTAATTGGTACAGTGAGCAGAAAGTTTACCCCCATCATGAAAGAGATGGGGAAGAGTAAACTGCTTTTAAGCAAAGCTTTGTTCTTCAAAGGGAACAGCGTCCATATGGGAAAAGATGGAGAGAACTGACTCCGAAGTCTTGCTGGGGAGTGTGGCCAGAGCCAGGAAAGCAGCTTTTACACTCGCCCATACACCAGCTCCACATCCAAGTATTCCATAAGCAACTTTTGAAGCTGAAAGGGATTCAGGGAAGTCCTTCCTATTTTTTTTTTTAAGTCTGCATTGTATTCTATAGCATAGATATGATCTCCCATAAACTTTCAAAAGAATTCTCCCTACAGACAAGACTGACTGAGTGGGAAGGAGTGCTGTCCTACCACACTCTGGTTTCCCTAAGCGAAAGTCCAGTTTTAACCTTAGTTGAGCCTCATTAGTTTCAGACCCCAAACACAATCTTTTTACCAACAGAATTCTGAAGCGTGGGGTTTAGTCTGGCCCAGCCCCATGACCCTGCCCGTTGTCCCACACAAGTGACAGCCGCGTGCCCTCTTGTCCCCTTGCAGCAGCGCTACCAGCTCCAGAGCCACGGTTGGTCGTTCTGTGATCCATCTGAAAATCACCTTCGCAAAACAACCCAAACCGCTCCCCTTTCTGCTCCCGCAGCCGCAGCGCTGCATGCTGAGGGCTTGGCTGCAGTGCTGCATGCACCAACAGCCGGGGTGTCCACAGCAACGACGGGCAGCAAATTGCAGAAGTGGGGTTGTAAAATCACGTACGACACTGGATGGGCACCTCTCCCCCCATGGTTACACTCTGGGGCAATCCTGTTGCCCTCAACAAGGACCCATCCAAGTTCTGCCCCTGGTTTACCCCATGGTTTTGGAGAAACCAAAATGGAAACATGCCCAAGGAACGCCAAAACCCCACGGCACAAGCCCACAAAAGCCCACGGCACAAGCGGCTCAGCAGGGTACAGAGCTTACGGCAACACAGCGATGGCGGGGGGGGTCCCCAAGGTTAATGAATTCCTCCTCTGACCTAGATGGTGAGCTCCATCAAGCGTGAGCAGCACCAGCTCGGCAATGCTTGGCTAGCAGAGCCCGAATTCCTGACTTGCCGGAGTTATTATGCACGTGTGGGCTGCTGCTGACCTGGTTAGGGGGAGTTCTCCACTGGGATGGTGTGAGCACCGCTGCTGCTCTCTCGAAGGCATCCATCTCCTTGGGCACCCGCCTGCAGCGCTCAGTGCCTGGGCCACTCGATGCGGCGCGCAGGTGCCTGTGCTGGAAAACTCCAAAGGGGCTTTTTCCCCTCTGCACTGCGAAGCGCTGCTCGATGGCCATCCAGGAGATGTCTAGGGGGAGAAGGCTGCAAAGCCCTGGCTAAGGCCCACCAGCAAACAGCAGTTTGAACTTCCAGCCTTCGCCCCAGGCAGATATCCCATCCCCTGCAGCCTCAGTCAGGTCCTGTGAGGTCCCCCCTGCAAGTCCCCTCATCTTTCGGGCAGGGTTACCAGGCCCCACAGAGGGTGCACATGGTAGCATTGACCCCGCACCCACCATGTTCCACTGCTCCGACCTGCGCTTGCTCCAACGTTTGGCACCGGCGGCGCCGTACATCTGCTCTGTGCTATGAGCAGGCAGGCTTAGGGAAACCTGTGGCTTTTGGCTACGTGGCAGTTTGTCCGCTTGTCAGCTGTCCCCAGACAGGCTCCAGCCACGAGAGGGGACTGGTCGGGGCTGCTCCTCCTGGAGCTCTGTGGGCTCAGGCACACAGCGATGCAGAGCGAGCAGGTTGGGTCACATCCCAGCTGGCTCCCACCTCTCCTACCCGCTCCCATCTCTGCAGGAGCCACTAATGTGGCAGCCTTTCCCCCCCCAGAGCAGCTCCACGTGTGACTCCAGCCTCCAGCCTCCGCCAGCTCGCAGGGGAAGGTTTGTGAGTGCCAGTGTGGGATCAGAGCAGCATGGTGACGGGTGCCCGAGTGGGCAGCGCAGTCACCCACCCACGAACGGTGCCAGGCGGCTCCAGCGCCCACGTGCCCGTAGCCCAGGACCAACGTGGGCAAGGCGTCTCTGCTCTCCCAGTGTGGAGCTCTGCAGGGATGCTTCCACCACCATGTCCCAGTCCTGTCCTCGGCACCCCCACATCCCTTTTGGGGCAATATCCCAAAGGGAGAACTAGCACAGATCCAACTGGTTTTTAACCCCAGACAAGGGGTTTGTGAGTCCCCATCCCATGGCCAAGTCGGCTACTTGAGCTCCACACTGCTGCCAGTAAGGGGGTGTAGGTGATCCTCTAAAGGGGGGGCTGGCAGTCCTGCCCTCGGGGACAGCCCCCCGCCACAGCCAGGGCACATTTCACCATCCCGGCCACCAACAGGCACCCGCTGAAACATTACCCTTAAAACAGAGCGTAAAGCAGCCAACTGCTTCGCATGCCCCAGCAAAAGCAGAGCGCTCCCTGCAGCAGCCACGGGAGCCCTGATCACAGGCCAGGGGTGGGTGCCGGGGTAGCCACCCCCCAACCGCGCTCCCCCCGCCGAGGCTGTGGGGAAGATCTGCACCTCCTTTTGAGGACCACAGCAGAGCCGCCGCTCCCTCCTCTTTCCCACCCCCAGCCTCCGCGTCCTGCCCTCCCCCATTCAAACTATCAGGGCCTCTCTTACAGAATAAAATATTAATAGAGGCGTAGCGAGCCTCTCTGCAAAGGCTGCATGTATTGAGCTTACAAGACGCACAAGCTTTTAGAGAGCAGGACACTTTTCCTACTTCCTAAGCATTTTCTTAGTCCTGAATCAATAATGCACTCGGAGCCTAGCACACAGGTCGCTGCCGCTGTGCTCCTGCTGGTAGGGGCTGCGGACACGGATACATCTCTGTAGCAAGATGCAAAGGTTTAATAATCTGGCAGAGAAGGGATGGGGCAGGATCTAAGCAGCTTAATTTGTAGACAAGTTTCAGGGAAGCGCCCTGGGAAAAGCAAAGCTTTCAACTCTTGGGTACAGAAAGTCCAGGTGTGGAGACGAGCTAAAAAACAATCAGTGGGATTAAACCCCTGCCTCTCCGAACGCGTGCCCACGGTTGGTGGCTGAGGGGCATCTGCTTCATCAGCTTCCAATCTCGGGCTCTAGGTCACCCCGTAATCCACAAACCTGCGAAAGGAGCGGTCGCAGGGTGCAGCCCCGGTGGGGAGGTGGGTGCGGGGGTGAGCCCAGGGTGCCAGGAGGGATGGGGTTAGAGCGGCTCACCGGGGGATTAGCAGTTCACAGAGAAAGAGCCGCTCAAAAATTATTCCATGGGAGGCCGGGCTGCGGGCGATGCATGTGTGTGCCCAGCACAGATGAGATTATTTGCTTAGGAGTGGAATTTTCCAAGCGGCGTTAACCCTTGTGTCGCCCA
This sequence comes from Rhinoptilus africanus, assembly GCA_013400135.1. Lineage (NCBI taxonomy): Eukaryota > Metazoa > Chordata > Aves > Charadriiformes > Glareolidae > Rhinoptilus > Rhinoptilus africanus. The sequence goes on along the minus strand of VXBO01005456.1, from coordinate 723,905 downwards.
CCAATCAGCTGCACACGCGTTTTTCAGGACAAGGTGCCGAGCAGCGGATCCAGCAGCAGAAGCCGAGCGGCTTCCCAGCCATCCCGGGGCTTTAGAAAAGAAGTACTGCCCTGAGGTCACCCTGCAAACAGCGTGCTCGGGGCCCTTCTTGGAGAGGTCACCTGCGGACAGGGCTGATTTCAGTCTGGAGGTTAAAATTCATTGTGTCACCAGATTTTCTGACCATTTCTGGCTTAGCCAGAGTGGGCGTGAAGGGATTTGTGTTGTGCACAAGCGGTGCCGACTGCGTTCCAAAGGTGCAGAGGTGACTTGGGACGGTCTTTGCACATGATGGGCAGTATCCATCTCTGGGTCCTCCCTTTATGGAGAGGATGCTTCCTGCCTGGATGTCAGCCTCCTGCAGAGGTTGTATCATCCGTGGTGCAAAGATCAGTCCAGATCCTTTCCATGAAGACTATATGCAGACTATGGGGATAGTTTCAGAGACAGAGAGATTTCCTTGACCCTCATGGTTTGTCTTGACCCTCACATAAAGATTGGATGAAGGAGCCACTACTTGGCCCAGCTGTAGGTGCCTGGGGGAGCTCGGTCTTCAGAAAGGTGGAGCCTCCAATGCTCCTGATGAAGCTCAAACCTGCTCCTGAAATCCCTCCCTGCCTCAGTTTCCCTGTCTGGAGATGGGATGTTGTGCAGCCACCACACAACCCTGTCTGTCACTGTGATGTTTCCCCACGTCTGGTGGGGAGAAGGGCACAGCGCTGAGCTAGGATGAAATACAAACGAGATACTTCTCGAATTCAGAAGCAGGCTGGAGGGGGAAGGGGAAGAGCAGCCGCGAGTAGGGGTTGAATCTCTTCTCCGGCGGAGAGACGGGCCCAAGGGAGCCCCAGAGCCTTGAACGAGCGGCGCACTGCTCAGTGAATGAGTATCTGCTTCAGGCCAAAAGGAAGGGGGAAAAAGGAAAGGAAAATGTCTCTCTGAGCGCGTCCCGGCGTGTGCTCACAAGGAGCCGGTGTTGGTTTCTGCTGACTCACGCTCTCCCGAATCCCGCACACAGGCAAAGCGTGTCCTAACGCCCGTGCCGAGGGGTGACCTTGCGCTCGGACAACCTCCGATCCGGGAGGAAGGGGAAGGAAGCGGAGGAGCAATCAATCCCCCAAAACCACGGCCGGGGGGCAGACAGAGAGAGTGACATTCAGCTGAGCCAGAATTAGCAGCAGATCTGTGGAGGGACCCCATTTCCACCCTATTAATAATTCATTCCAGCTCTGCCTTTACCTGCTCATAAACAGCAAACAGCTTGTTAGCGAGGACGGGTTTCTCCCTTTTTGCTGTCTCTGCCCTAATAAGAGCCCCTTGTAAATGGCTGGGGGAGGGAGGTGGTGAAGGAAGGGCACACGAGCGAGAAAACCACCTCTAAAGCCCACCCTGAGCATCCCATCGTATCCCATCCCATCCCCACAAGGCTCCCTGCCTCCCAGTCGGAGCTGCCCTTCCCCTGCAGAGGTGAAGCTGCAAAATAACCCCTCACCAAACCATGAATCCCTTGCCAGAACCTGCCTACACATACAGTCCATTTAAACCATCTCTCGGGGGGGTTACCGTGAAGAAGGGAGCGACGCCTGCAGGGTGTGAAGACGAGGGGTTCGCTGGAGCATTCCCGAGTGGCTCTCGGGCAGCAGCCGCACAGACAGCCCCTGGGAAAACTGTAACTTCTACCATATGAGACAGCTTCTGGTTATCCAAAACATAGAGAGCTTGACCAAAGTGGTATTTTTAAAAAACAGAAGAAAACATAGCATCTTGAAGAAAGCTATTGAGGCTTCGTTTCCAAAACGCGCATTTTGCATTCAGAGCAACCCCAGTGTATCTGCAGCCCCACGCTGCGGTGCTGGCCACATCGGGGACCCCTCCCTGCACCGACAGACACCCTAAAACAGCACAGGCAAAGCTGTTCTGGAGATGTTTGCCGGGTCCAAGCCGCAGCCATGCCGCAGGAAAAGCCCGCTCGGGCACCAGGGAACGGAGTAATTAGTGCAAGAGAAGCAGACTCTGGCCAGGGAGCTCTGCATGGCCTTCCCATGGCTCCCAGTGTACCCCCATGTCCCCGGGGCACCGAGCGAGGAGGGCACGGACCTTCACCCGGGCTCACGGGGAAGGGCTGGTGCGCGGCTGTTTGGCTCAAGAGGGGCCTCGTATTTCTCCTCAATTATCTCCGTGCTCCCAGCCATCTCTGCCAGTGAGTTATGCCACTTGCCAGCTGTTGGAAATAATTGCTATAAATTAATTATGGTTGTTTCACCCCTCTGATCCCTCCCAGCCTATGAATAGAGTGAAAATTAATTGTCAGAGAGTATTTCCAGTTCTCTGGGAGTCCCATCCTGGCCACGGGCAGGTTATGGTTTATGCCCTGAAGCATGAGATTTAATTACCCACAAATGTTATTTTTGATCATAAAATCACCTTATCTTTTCATAAATCCAGATAGAGCAGTTGACCCCTCAAGTCAGAAGCAGCAAGAGTGGAAATATCCCGTAATGACGTTAGGACAAGCCTGTGTTTTCTCCCGGGTAAATGCAATTCTGGTTGGAAAAGCGCATCGCATCCTGGAGCAGTTATTGGAAGAAAAACCGAGGAAGCTTCCTGGAACACGTATCGCTTGGTGTGGCCCCTGTTAAAAGTTTTCGTTGCAGAAAATAGATCTAACTCGGTATCAGTGGGGAGGATAAAGGCTGTTGGCACAGGGGCTAGGTCAGGGATGGCATCTTCCCTGCCCGGCGGGTGATTTCCCAGTGCTGAATCCCGGTGCTGACAGGCACTGGAGCTAACCCGCAGCCTGGCCGGGATGGGGACGGAGCTCCCTGCGAGGCCCTGGCAGAGCCAGGGGAGCCGGGGCAGGGGATGGAGGTGAAGCAAAGCTTCACAGCTCAATCCCGACGTGAATTGGGGGAAGGCGGCTAAGCGTAAAGAAGCAGGAAAACAAACACGCTGAGACGATCGTTTCAGCTTTATCCTGCAGCCTCCTGAGCAAACGGATCCAACTTGGTGCTGGATGGGGAAAGGGAATGGGAGAAAATAAAACTTAGCGGGGAACATGTGCTAGAGCACCTACAGGAGAGGCAGGGATGGAGCAGACTGACTCCCGCTCCCCTCTGCAGGCTGGGGACCCCCATCTCCCACGGACATCAGTCCTCCCCGTGACAGACAGGTTGTTCAGGGGAGGGGAGGCCCCGGGACACCCGGGGTGGCACCGGTCCCATGGCAGGTCAGGAGGGATCAGGTGCACATGAGGATTTTGCTGATGCGGTTGTTTTGCAGGGTCTGGAGGTAATTTGATATGAGTTTAAGGACTTTGCTGCCACACAAGACAAGTGGGGACTTTGTGAACCTCCTCAGCTAACATACAAGCACAAAATCAGAGGCAGGATGCCCTGCAAGAAGCAGAAAGACCTTGCTTGCAGGAGAGTCTGCAGGCACCCAAGGTCTGAGAGCTCTCTGGTTCGCTGTGGGAACCAGTTCTTGGGGAAAAAAAAAAACCCTCTACAGGAGAAAGGACTCAAGAGAAACCTGCCCAACAGCATAGACCTTAGTGCCAAAGAAAAACATTTAACTTTTTTCCCCTTTGATAAAATCTTCCTATAAGATAGCCAAGAATTTTACCCCACAACTAAAAGACTACAGAGTCTGGATTTCCAAAACTGGTCTAACTTGATGACACCTTGCCATTACTCTTATTAGGAAACTGACCGTAATTAAAAACAAGTTGTTCCCAGGGTGACCGAGGTTTTAGCAGAAGCCTTGGTTTAAACAATACAGTTTCATCAAGCAGAAGAGACCCCTGAAAGCAAAGCAACTCCAGGGGGTCCCCGGGCCAAGACACCATTAAGCAAATCACACCAGGTTATGAGAGCTCTGACGAGCATCCTTGGCCGAGCAGTATAAATTTTCACATTGTCCACTTATTTTTCCTTGCTCAAACCTTGGGATTTTTTTTCCATTATTATTATTATTTTTCTTCATTGTGCAGCTCATTGTTGTAATCACTTTCCAGCTTCCCTTTGGCATGGAGATCTCCTAAAAGCTGCAGTTTTATCTCTGTGCAGCTTTCACCATTCACAACAGATGTCTAGTTTGTTTAAAATATTCAACAGCTTAATGATTAATCAAGTAATTTCACCTACAAAAATATAAAATTTTTTGCTATGAGGCTTAAAAATGGCATTATCTGCCAGGAAAAAAAAAGCAAAACAACTTTGTGTGCTCATTAAGAGCCCTGGAAACCAGCTGGGCTTTGTAAAACCAGGGCCTTTTATTGCGGCTGTTTTCCCCCCTTCTCTCCCTCCCCAGCAAGGTGGGGAGCAGCTTCACTGCAGCATCCCGGATCCCTGTCATCATGCCTTGTCAGAGCGATATCTTGTTTCTTAAGAAATCCTCCTCAAGGAGCCAGTCCCTGCTGTCACCTTCAGAAAGTCCCTTTTGCAGCATTTCTGCCCAGCATTGACCCCCGGCACCGAGAGGGGGTGAAACCCAAGAGCTGGACCTGCAGTCACCGGGACGGGGACCATTTCCAGCTCGAGAAATTGGCCGCATGAACCTCAGGAGGTTCAACAAGGCCAAGTGCAGGGTCCTGCACCGGGTCTGCGCAGCCCCTGGGATCAATACAGGCTGGGCATGAAGGGTTGGAGAGAAGCCTTGTCAAGAAGGATTTGGGGATAGTAGGGGATGAAAAGGTGGCAATTTGCACTGGCAGCCCAGAACCCCCCCCACACCCTGGGCTACATCCCCACAGCGTGGGCAGGGGGGTTATTCTGCCCCTCTGGGGACACCCCCCTGCAGTGCTGCCCCCAGCGCTGGGGCACCCGCAGCAGAAGGAGACGGAGCTGTTGGAGCGGGGCGAGAGGAGGCCCCGGAGATGCTGGGGGGGCTGGAGCCCCTCTGCTGTGGGGACAGGCTGCGAGAGCTGGGGGGGGTCAGCCTGGAGGAGAGAAGGCTACAGATTATAAGAAAGATGGGGACAAACTTTTTAGCAGGGCCTGTTGCGATTGGACAAGAAGTAATGGTTTTAAACTAAAAGAGGGTACATTTAGACTACATGTAAGCAAGAAATTTTTTTTTATCATGAAGGTGGTGAAACACTGGCACAGGTTGCCCAGAGAGGTGGGCAATGCTCCGTCCCTGGAAACATTGAAGGTCAGATGGGATGGGGCTCTGGATGAACCTGGTCTAGTTGAAGGTGCTCATTGCAGGGAGGTTGGACCTTTAAAGGTCCCTTCCAACCCAACCCATTCTATGATCTGTTCCATGGAGGCACAGTCTTGCTGTGATGCCGTTTGTTAGAACAACTTGTCCTCAACGTGGCTTTTGCGGTTTGCCCTCAGGCTGAGCTGGGGCTAAGCAAGGTGGCAGTGCTCTTTGGTACACCTTCAAGAATTGAGCAACCAGAGGAGCATGCCGGAAAGCTGGAAACCTGCAACACCTAGTTGCCGTGAGGACACTCACGACTGATTTAATAGCGTGAGACTCAAAGTGAACTGGTTTATTTTAAGCTCGCTGAGACCAAGTTTGCCTGGCTAATGCATTCTGACTTTTAGATTGAAGACGTAAATATCTTGAGACTTTGGACAGATTCTTTGGAGGACACACGGCTCGGAGGAGGAAACCATATTCAAAAATAATACCTGGAATTGTTTCAACAGTGCTATAACTGATCTTATCAGGACCAAAGGGGCAGCCAAAGTATGGCCATCTGTTTCCGCTCCCCCCTGCCCTCCCGGCTGACTTCAAACCACCCCACCAGCAGAAAATGCATTGAGTATCCCGTGGAGGAAGGACAATTCAATAAACCTAAAACCAAAAAGGAACACTTCATTTTAGCAGAGGAAGCCATAGTGATGTGACTCGCTCGGTGGCTTTTGAGGCTCTCCCCCACCTTTCAGCCCTGTCACTTAGAGGTTATTTTTGCATTTGCCTTGTTACAACCACACAGATCTTGAACCACGTGCCACCCCAGAGCATCAGGGTGATTAAAGAGGTCTTTGCTGCCTGCTGAGCTGAGCATGCTTCCAGGTTGGGATGTACAGGAGCCATCAGGGATTGTGCACCTCCATTACCTCATCTCTGGGATGAGCATATGGGAGACAGGCAGAGCTTTGGCTCCGCTTCTTCCTGCTCTTGACCGCTGCCAGGGACCTGCCTGGCCAGATCTGTCCCTCCAGACGGGACACCAGGAGGGGGATCACACTTGTCAGACTCAGTTGCTTCCCTCAGTGCTCTGGGAAACCTGTCCCACCTCCCATCCTGGCCACCCTTTACTGGGCTGGGTAATGTTTTCTTACTGTGGTTTGGTCACAGAGTCCTTCCCTTGTGTAATTTGGCCACTGCTTAAGGAAGCCTCCAAAGAAAACCTTGACAGGAGCATCACCCCTAGCCCTGAAAGTCCCCACTGTGGCCATGCTGGGAACAGCCCTAGCAGCAAATACTCAGTGGAGATTCACCTTACACCAGCTCGAGGGCTTTGGCAGCCCCAGTGGCTGCTGCACACAAGGGAAGGTAGCCACACAGAAAGAGTGCAATTGCCAGGACAGCTCTGTGCACGCCGGCTCCTGCTCTTAGAGAGCTGCTCTGAGCAGCAAGGGGGGTTCATTGGGGAGCTTTCTGCTGCCACCTCTAGCCGATTCCTCATCCGAGCCCACCGAGACACTGCACTGCTCCACCCTCCTTCAGGCGCGAGGTGAAAACGGACCTCCGGGATGGTCTTTTCAGGACCGTCCTATTAAGCCATCTGTATGACCACACTGGCAGTGGGACCATACTGCAACACAATATGTTGCCTCAGCACAGGAAGCGTACTCAGAGCCCCCAGCGCTTCAGCTGATGGGGATATTCTTCCTTTTTTCTCTTACCACTGTAAAGCTGTGCTAAGAGGCAGCTACATCCCCCAGCAGGAAGCTGTGTCTCATTAGCAGAGGTAAACAATTCCTCTGAACGTGACGAGTCAGGAGAGCATATTAAATATGTCAATATCTTAGGTTTTTTTAATCCCCACTCCAGAACAGCATGTTGCAGGGGAGAGGACCCCCTCAGCGTGGCTCAGAGCCCTGCCACATCCCAGCTGGCATTTCCCCTTGCTCGGGGCATCTCCTCCTCTTTGGGAGAGGAGTGGGGACGTCCTGGGCAAGCGCCCTCACCCCTCGTCCTGACCCACCCAAGCAAGCCTGAGAGCACTCCATTGATTTCCCTTGCTCAACTGGCATGGCTGCAAGTGAAAAAATAATAAAACTATAGCCATTTGCTTTTAAAACATCAACCAAAGCGTTCATTTAGTAGCCGCCCTGCTCTGGGGATGGGCCCTGCACTGGAGCTCAGCAGCTCCGGCTCCAGCCCTTCCTCCCAGCACACACAGAGATGGCAAAAGCCACACATCGCTCACATTAAGGCTGTAACAGAAGGAGCAAATCCCAGCACGGCACTCGCGGCTTTACCGTGGGGCAGATGCATGTCTGAGAGTAAGACAATGTTGAAAACAGTAGGAGTTTTGCTCCGTTTTATCAACCGGCTTCTGCTGCTTTCCCTGGCAGCCTCACGCACACGACAAGGCATGCTTTATTTACAAGAGTGTCCCCTTTTCTCCCCAAGGCCCCCACCGCATCCCCTGCAAAGGAGCCCGGTGCTCACGTACAGATCAGCTGCTCGCTGTTTTGTTTTATCCCTGCTGCTGGCGGAGCAGCCTTCTGCGTTATTTACAGCGTGCTACTCACACGCGGCTCAGAAGATGGAATTATTTATGTCCTCCTGAGCTTTTCTAGGCTCCTCGGCGCTGTGGCCTCCGCTCGCTCTGCAAACAGTTGCTCGCGTTCAGCGCGTGTCTCCGAGCTGCGGGGAGGCACCAAAGGCCCATTTGACAGACGCAGAGTGGAGAAGGTCTAAGTACTTCCCAGGACTTTTGGTTGCTCAACTCGAGGTGAAAAAGCCCAGATTTTCCAAAGCACCTCATGTTACACATTGTTTTCCACGTTCAAAGTAACAACTGCACTTTCCACCCGACAGCATCCAGTTGTGGAAGCCACATCCCCTCCTCTGCTTTGCCCATGTGGCACTCTAAAGCAGGTCACAAGCACTAGACTCCAACAGCTTCCCAGATCAAAGCAAGCTCGTGGTGCGGGATCAGTCCCCAGCGCCATGGACACAGGTGCAGCCTCTTCCCAGACTTGCAGCCGGGCTCTCCCAGCCCTGGGACACAACCCGCCTGCGCAGACCCCAGCCCTGCAGCCCCTTCGCTTGAGCCCGCAGGTACGAGCAGCAGGTCCCTGCCCCCCAGCACAGCCCCGGTGCTGCAGGAGGTCCCCCCCCTCATGCTGCTGCCCACACACAGAACCTTCCACCGGCTCCCAACCACACACAAAGCGTTCACAAACCAAACCACAAAACCCGGCTCAGTCTTACCTTGCAAGTGCACTGTGCTCAGGAAGGGTCAGACCTCACAGCCCAGCAGGCTCCTTCCCTCCAGCCATCAGCTCTGAGCAGCTCCAGCTGCTTTATCGCCTCCTCCTCTGCCAGGTGGCTCTGCCTCCCTGACGAGGGTCCCACCGCAGCAGAGCCCGCTCTCCTACCAATCCCTCTCCCCCCCTCCCCGATCCTCGGGACTTTTAGTCCGAGAGGGAAGTAAAGCAGCAGCAAAGAGATGCTTCATATGCAAAAAAGATTTGCAGCATGCTGCAGAGGTTTTTTTGTGGATGGTACCCACTATCGCACAGCCCCACGTCATCCCCAAGGCAGGTCTGACCCACACACTCCAGAGGCAGGGGCTGCAGGGCCAGCAAGACCCCAGCTTGTAATGATGGGCTTTAACACCTGTATGCTTGAGCAATAAACCCACTGGCACGTCTAACCCTGGTGCTCGCCTCTAAAACTTCACCATTTGGTGCATGACCTTGACAATATGTAGTTCAGCACATGTGGATGCGTGCCTGTGTCCCTGCAAAACATGCAAGCTTGGCCATGCACTGTCGCTTGTGGGAGAAACTGGATGGCTGGACCTTATCTCCCAGTGCCCAGGCCTGCAGGCAAGTGACGGACACTGTCACCTGGATGGGATGAACCACCCTCCCCACCACTGTCCCGGTGGGCAGGCAAGGACAATGGCACCTCCTGCCTGCGGCTGGGGAAGGCAGCACGGCTTGGGAATTGCCTGTCCCGCAGGCAGCGGGGCTGCCAGGCACAGCTATGGAACTGGGTTTCTGCAAAGACAGACGTTAGGTGACAGTCCCTTCTATTTGCCATGGGTGTAGGCTTGTGGGAGTCCTGGGTCCCTTCTGGGCACTGGCACAGAGCTGCCCTGTTCCCCTTCTAGTTCCTTCCCTGTCAGCTCAGCCTCTGGTTAGTTTGGGTGAACTGTGGAGTGACCAGCCATGGCCATCACATTGGGCTGAGCCAGTGCACCCAGAGCAACTCTGCTTGTCCCCAAGGCCAGGGTGCTGTGGTGGGGACAGTGGAGACACCAGGAGCACAAATCGTTGCTCTCTCTGCTACTGCCCCATCCTGTCCCAGCTCGGAGCTGAGGAAATCTGTTTTCCTTCCTCCAGCTGTGCTCCAAGGCACTGGGGTGACGGTGTCTCCCCAGCCCATCTGGCATCAGGAGCCATCAGAGGCATGGATGTGCTTTGGGGATTTCAGCCATTCGGTTCTTGCGAGGGAGCAGGGGTGGATGCAGCTTTCTGGCCAAGCTTACGTGAAGTTTCTCGGAGACCGTCTCAGGGAAAGAACTTTCTCTGAAAATTGTCCCCATGCCAAATTGAAAGGCCCTTTCGTAAAGGGCCTTTCAAAGGGAACAGTTCAGCTGTTCTTATAGCAAAGGCAAAGCCACCTCTTCCTGTCTTAAATTCATGCTCAGAAACAGCATCACCCAAAGCCAGACTCCCAGCAAACTCCAGAGCAGCCCAGCAGTTAATATTTGACACAAGCAGATAAAACCAGGGCCCCATAATGTTGCGAGCTCCTCTCCCTTCCTGCGATGCCCACACGATGCCCAGCCATTGCCACCTTCTCTAGTGACCATTGCTGTTGTTCCAGGAGAACCCGTACCTGTGCAGTGATGAGTGCGATGCCTCCAACCCGGACCTGGCCCACCCGCCCAAACTCATGTTTGACAGCGAGGACGAAGGGCTGGCCACATACTGGCAGAGCGTGACGTGGCGCCGGTACCCGGAGCCGCTGCTGGCCAACATCACCCTGTCCTGGAACAAGAGCATCGAGCTGACGGATGACATTGTGATAACCTTCGAGTACGGCCGGCCCACCATCATGATGCTGGAGAAGTCGCTGGACAATGGGAGGACTTGGCACCCGTACCAATATTATGCAGATGACTGCATGGAGGCCTTCAGCATGCCAGCACGGAGGGTCCGGGACCTCTCCACCACCAGTGCCAACAGGGTCCTCTGCACAGAGGAGTATTCCCGCTGGGCGGGCTCCAAAAAAGAGAAGACCGTCCGGTTTGAGGTGAGGGACCGCTTTGCCATCTTTGCTGGCCCTGACCTCAAGAACATGGACAACTTGTACACCCGGCTGGAGAGCGCCAAAGGGCTCAAGGACTTCTTCACCGTGACAGACTTGAGGATGAGACTGCTGAGACCGGCCCTGGGGGGCACCTACGTGCAGAGGGAGAACTTGTACAAGTACTTCTATGCCGTCTCCAACATTGAAGTCACCGGCAGGTAACTGTTTCTTTGGGCATTTCTTCTCGGAGGGATGAGAAGAGGGTTAGTGGGTTAGTGCTAGAAAACTAAGCCATCAGCGTTTCCGTCGACCGATAAGATTATCAGTGTTTCTCCCTCTAATACCCTCCCTCCCCAGGCAGGGCAGCATCGGTAATAAACCAGATGTGTCCTTGCAGAGCATGGCTGGGGCACCTCCACGGCTGTGTCTGAGAGAAGGGCTCCATCCTCCCGAAGCTGGTGCAGGGCGAGAGGTGGGACACAACTTGGATGGGTGGTTGGGATCTGAGTTCCTTCCCTCTGGTACCCTGTCCCCAGCTCTGCAAACATGGGCAGCTTCTGCCCAGAAATCTCAGGGGTGACACTAGTGGATCAGGGCCAGGGTGGGGGGAATGATGCTCACCCCACTAAAGTCCAGCTCACTTCCAGTAGAAGCAGGATGGGCCATCCCAAGTCAGTCCTGCACCGCCGGAGCAGCCCCAGCTCCAGCAGATGAATTTTCGGGTGAGGGTAAACCCCCCGACAGACCTGGGGCAGGGGAAGGCATGAGGGGGTTTGTTTCTCCTGGCTTTTGTTTTTCATTTCTCTGTACGATGCCATATGTTACGTTATGACATCAACCAAAAAAGCAAAGTAAGGTGGAAAAACGCCGAGATGGCTGATTTCCCATCCAGCTTGTGGATCCAGCTTGTGCGAGACTTTCAGGCGAGAGGGGAAGATAATCTCCCCATCACCCCCCCCGCGCTAACAAGAATCACCACAGCGACAGAGGAGCCGTTTGTCTCGCTTCCAAACTGTTTGCTTCTGAGACGTGCAAGCAAAAAAATGCTTTGCAGGTGCCACCGAGGCTGGCTTTGAACGGGCTCCAAGGGGAAGGAAGCTGCAGAGAGGGCCGGGAGAGCCCTTTGCTCTGGCGGGGGGAGGCGGGAGGCAGCGGTGAGGGCGGCAGCAGGCAGAGGGGCTTGGTGGCCTGGCTGGGATGAGCCACGGTGGCTCTCGGCTCAGCTGGCAGCGTGTCGGGGTGCCCACCACCACGATTCCTCAGGGAGGAGCCCTGGGGAGCTTGGGCAGGATTTTGAGTTTCAATGCATTTTGCTTCTGTATAAATAAGTGCAAAGAGACATTTTACGCCTGGCCATAAGAAGCATTGCCAGCTGTACTAAATATCCACCGTCCTCGAACCGCTCAGGATGGGGCGAAATAACAAAGCAGAAGGTGAAGGAAAGCAGGCAAAGGGGAGAGGAAAGGCCAGTGCTTTGCCTTCCCCTCCACCCCGACACAGCCAGTCCTGCCCCCTGCTCCCCCCGGGCTGCCCGCGGGGCCGCTTGGTGTTAGTGACAGCGGTGGCAAAGCCACAGGGATCAGTTCCCAGCCGAAGCCCACACTGACGGGGGCGGCTGGCAGGAAGGGCTGGAGCTGGTGTATCAGTTTATTTGGGCTGGTTCGACTCTGGGGCTGAAACAGGGACACAGAGCTTTCAGCTCAGAAAGTGGGAAATTAAGATTAAACGTTTGATGCCCTTGTGCAATGACCCTTGGCTTCCCAGCATGGAGATAACTGTGCAGGTAACCAAGGACGAGTTACTGCACCTACAGCAGCTTCAGGGGACTTGATGCTTTAAGATACATTTTAAAGTACTGTTGGTGTCCCATGAATGCCTTCCTCCCCAGAGGCTCTTACTTTTTCTGCTTGCCTTGTGCAGGATGTGTCACCTCAGTGCTTCCGACCTCTGGCCATGCTGGTGGGATTCTCCGCAAACCAGCACCCTGCTGGCTGCCAGTGCTCTTCCTCCCCCCAGCCAGTCCGCCAGCATGTTTTGAACTCACTGTCCAAATTCAATACCATTTAATAGCAGCAGAAATTTCTTCAAGAGATAAAATGCCTACAAACTTTGTGAAAAGAGATAGCGAGGGCAGGGGAGGAAAGTCCCTTCAAACNCCCGGCGCTGGCGCGCTGCCGGCGTGGCCGCCTGCCCGTGGCTGCTGCAGAGCAGCGGCTCCGCTCGCCTCCGCTTCCCCCTTGGCTCCGCTCACCAAGAGCTGCCCGACAGCGGCTCCTCCGATGCAGCAGGGCCTCTGGGAGGAGAGGGTTTTTCCTTGGCTGGGGGCAAAGAAAACTCTGAAATCTGCTTTTTCCAGCCCAAACTCCAAGTCCTGAGCTACAGCAAGACCCAGCCTTGCACTGCTCTGTCTCTCCCCAACCATCCCTGTTCGCTGAGATGGTCCCCAGGAGAAAGGGACACTCATCCTGGATGAGGAACACATCAATGCCTGTCCTGGGCTGACTCTTCCAGCACCGATGGGCACAGGGGAAGGCAGAACAACTGGCTGAGGAGCTGTGGATAAGTGGTGTATAAGGTGGAGAAGCTTCATGTGAATTAACTCTGCTCCTGTGATTATTCCGGTCCCAGCAAGCGGGTTTTTTCACTGGAAAGCAATCTAATTCCAGCTGTAAGCAAAGCCAGTTACAGTGCAGGGACTAAAACCAAATTAAATCTTGTGTATGGCTCAACAAGGAGTGGGTTATTGAGAGGAAGACGGGAGAAATCAATGTGAGCCTGACAGGAGCGCAGCGCAGGGAAGGGGGGAGGCAGGGTGGGCAGGGCTGGGGGCGAATGGTGCCTCTTCCAGGACATGGGAATTCAAGGAACAGGAGGAAAGTGCCTAGATAAAATGGGAGGTGGTGTTAGGGATCCACTACAGGGGTTGTGGAAAATGAGAGGGAAGATTATTGTAAAGAAATGAAGGCTCACAGGCAAAAAGCAGCCAGAAAAATCCCACCAGGAGAGCAGAGGAGCCGGTGACTTAGAGATGTGAGCAGCCCCGGGAGGTCGGAGGAGCAGTGCCCGGCCATGGCGTGTGCCATCGGAGTGTGTGGCATCACCTGTGCTCCCTCTGCCTCCCACCAAGGAAAAGCCTTCACCACGATCTCACAGAGCTTTTGGGAAAAGCAAAGAGATGGAGCAAAGGCCATGGAGAGAAGGAGAAGGAGCTTGCTGCCTTCTCCTGTAGGACAGATGGACTGAGGGGGTTCAAGAGTTTGTCAGGATCTCCAGAGGGTCTGGTGAATCTGAGGGTCATGGCCCCTTTCCTGGCTGTTGGTGCAATAGGCTGTTGCTTCAGGGTCCCCCCCGCCCCTGCTCGCTCCGTCTGCGTCTCCTCCTCCCACAACCTCAGCCAGGTCCGTTTCTCCTTTCGTGGCTGACAGTTTATTTTTACTCTCTTTCTTCTTGGTATCTTTCTCGTTTCTTTCTTTTTTTTTTTTGTTCTTCTTCCATCCTGTCCCTATTGATCTGCAGAGTAACTGGAGATGCAGAGGAGTCAAGACAGGAATAGACACGAGCGAGCCCTTGGCTTGTGCGCTTGTGCTCCTGCCAGCCAGGTGGGGAAGGGAAGCGGAAAGACTTCCCCGCAGATCTCTATTCACCGCTTAGTTTTCTCCTCGGTGCAGCAATGAGCTCGGTCATCTTCTTGGGAATGGGTGAATGAGCTTTCCTGGCTGCCAGGACTGACAGTGGGCGCGATGAAAGCCGCCGGTTCTCTTTCCATTACACACCATGTCCCTTTGGAGTAATTTTTTCCCCTTCATAACGTCAGTCACCGCAGTGCTCAGCAGGGCATGCTCCATCACGGAGACATTAATAAGCCATAATTGAAGTTAATGTGCCATGGCCAGGACATGCGGATCCAGTTAGGAGAAATCAGATTGAGCAGAAGTGAATCAATTTTAGGCTGATTATTAAGAATTCTCTCCTTCATCCTGCCCTGTCCCAGTGCAGGCTATGTGCGTCTGTCTGTCTGCCTGTCCTGCTGGTAACAAGTAGTCCCCGGAGGAAGGCAGGAGAAGGGAGTGATGCGATACCACCACGCAGCTCCATGTAGCAGTGCCTCAGCTCAGGTTTTGCTCAGGCCAAAAAGGCACCAACAAGAAGATGAGGTTTCCAGTTTCGTCTCTTCACCAGTTGCTTTTCTGAGGGTTTCCTTGGCTTCTCTTTCACTTGCACAAAAGAACTGAAGGGAAAGGCCCTCTGTGCTCCCCTGCTTTGATCCCTGCCTTCCCCTTGTGCAGTTGTGGGTGCTGTGCACCGATGCTCTCCGGGAGGCCTTGCTCTCCGCATGACTTCAGTGAAGAGTCTGCAGTAGCAGAGCAGAACGAATTTCTTTCTCCATTATCCTGGTGCCAACAGCCAGGATCAGTCACTCCAGACCTGTAGGATCAAGGACATCCCCCAAAACACCTCCTGCAATAAGTCGAGCTGGTTAATTTTCAGCAATAGCCATAGGCAAGGGATGCATTTTTCTGCATTCTTGGTGACTCTTGAGGCGTGGTGACGCTCGATGCTGTATTGAGATGAAGCCATTCCTGCTCAGCCTGCTGCTGCCTCCCATTCTGTCCCCCAGACCAGTGCAAGGATGGCAGCTCAGCACAATTCCCCTGCGATGTAGCTGAGCTCGAACTGGGAGTGCCAGCGCAAAGCAAGTCCCGGTTGACCCCCGGCTATTTGGCCCTGCTTGGACATCCCTCCTTCTGGCTCTGTTGGAGAACGTCCAGCCGACCTTGACTTCACCAACAAAGCTTTCTCTAGAAAGGAGGGAAGGAGCAGGTTTGGTCCACGGAACAGTCTCTTGTTGAGGGTCTTAGATTTTGTGTAGTGACCAGTGCCCTCATTGAATGTCTTTCCCTGAGGAGCAGGGTAGGACCTGCCAGCTGCACCACTGCAGCTTTCCCAAAGCGGGACAGGCAGGGACCTGGGGTAATTAATTTCTGAGAGTGTGACCTCCCCCAGCTGAGCTTGCCCAGCCCCAGTGCTGGAGCATCCCCCGGAAAATAGCCACAGGATCACCCAAACATCCCCCAGGAACTAGCCCAATGCCCCTGCAGCCTGCAGCCAGCCTCTGCCCATACTCAGCAGCTTTGGGAAGACCCCAAAACCCAGGGTGAGCACTGCTTGTGCCTGGCCCCTCTCCTTCCCCCGCAGCTCCTGGCAGCCCGCCTTCGGGTCCCAGGAGGTAACAGCATCCTCATGTCAAGGACGGCCAAGTCTGCGCCAACGGTGCGCCACATTCCTCAGCCCATCCTCGCCTCCGTGCTGGGCAGCCCCCGAGAGCTGGATGGCTGAATTTCCCTGGCATTCCTCCAGGCTGGAATTAGCTTGAGTTCAAGCAAAATCTTGCTTTTGGTCATATAGTTAAATTAAGTTAATGCACAGCAACTGTTTGCTTGGCTTTCCTCGAGTCTCATAAAGGTTTATACTCCTACTGCAGCAAGATGGAGGAGAAACTTGCTGAGCAGGAGGGAGGGAGGGAGCTAGCGAGAAACCCAGAGAGCTCCTCCTTCCCCTAGACACTCGTGACACTTTGTCAATAGCCGGAGACGGATGCCCAAGGTCCTATTACCTGCTCCTGGCTTTGGTTTGTGAAGGTTTTTATTTCCTCCCTGATTTTGTTGCCGAGTTGCGTCCGGCCCTGAGCAGATAATAGAATTTCATCGATAGACTGAGAAGGTGATGTATGTTAAAGCACTTAATATAAAGAGACTTCTACAGGAGCCCAAATTCAATTTGGCCAATGAACTCAATTGCAGGCATTATTGCATTCCAGGAGAAAGACCAAGAGCATTTATACACATTACTCTGCAAACATTTATGTTCACCTATCCCTGTGATGTCCTCTTCACCCTTCCTCCCTTCTGTTGCCCGACCCCCTAATGGGGAAGTTTGGTTTCGTGTTTGCTTTTTAAGACAGCTTTGAATGTAAATAATGTTCCACCAGTCAGCAGGATCTTGACAGCTGGTGAGTGTCAACTTATTTAAAATAAATAGCCTCTCGAATGGGAACAGCCAGCTAACGTGCTCTCCACTTTGGCATCTTTTAAATTGCCTCATCTTTGCAACCCAAACCTCAAATCATTTCGAAGGGCAGCGAGGAGGGTTCCTCCCCGCCAGGAGGACTCATCTGTTCCTACCACACAACCAAAAGTGAAAACCCGCAAGCAAAGAAAAAGCACTCACAACATCTCCCTCTGACCTAACCCAGGGGTTTTTTTTCAGTGTTTTGGCTCTGCAAAAAGCAGTGAAACCCAAAAGCCTCTCTCTCTGCTTCAAGTGGAAAGAAACAATGCAGTAAAATGGCTTTTCCTCTCCCTTCAGTCCCTGGACCGCAGGCTCAGTTACGCTCCCAGCCCTGCTTCTGGCATGAATGAGCTACTGCTGCTTCTTCAGCCCAGCTCCGGCCACCGGCAATAGCAAACCTCTGCCGGAGCGATCGCCCAGCAAGGCGAATGCTAGTATAACTGCTCTCCACAAAGGGATGGTGCTTCTTCCACGGCCCAGCCATTAGAAGTTATTTTTACCTGCTTCTGCACGCACAGATGGGCCAGAAACAATCCAAGCTCAGCGCCTGTTATGCTTTGCCCAAAAGATTTGCTCCCTGCTTTTGCTGAGCTGCCAAAACAGTTGCAAAGAAGCAGGTAAAAAGTGGGTAAGTCTTGGCCAGGCAGCTGCCGGAGCGTGCTGCGAGCAACGGCTGGGGATGACAATAGAGAGATGGAGAAGAGTTATTCATGTTTCCCCGAGAGCCGAGATCAGTTGAAACATCATTTTCCTTGGGGACGGAGAGGAAAGAGCTCCCTTCAAACACATCGTCCCATGAGACTCATTAAAGGCTCATCAATTACAGTGAGAGCAAACAATTCAAGGGAAAGCTATCATAAGCCTTCCTTCGGATGGCAGTCATTAGCGGCTCTCCGCTGTGTGCTGCCACTCCCCAGCGCAGCACGGACGAGCAGAAAGGGAGCAGGGGGGGGTATCACTGCCAAGACGATGGTGGGGGGGAAAGCAGGAGCCCAGTGGCCTGGGAGCCAGCGGGAGGGGACCACAGCATCCCTGAGGCCATGCAGCCAGGAGGGGACCACAGCAGCCCCAGGGCCATGCAGTAGCATTCTCATGGCAAGCACAAGGTGGAGAAGAGACCACAGGCTGGACTGGAAGGAGACTTGGAAAGAAGTCCACTGTAGTGGACTTCTGTTGTCCCATGGCTCTATTTTAAGGAGCTTGGGGCAAGACAGCATTGGGCCATGGTGGGAGCTGGGTGAGAGATGCATGGGGGTGGAGCAGATCTCTGGGTTTCCACCCGGCAAATTGTTCCTCCAGGAACCTCCATCAGGCCTGAGCCAGGGGTGCCAGCACCCCAAGGCTGTCTCAGCCCCACTGGGAGGGAGAGGGATGAAGAGATGCTCTCTGCCTTTCTCTTCCTTAATTCTTCTCTGCAAAGTGGGGTTGTGGACAGAAAAGGGGTTGTAAAACACATAAGGATCCTTGGAAGGAAAGCAAAGGGCTGGGGTGGCTTCTTAAAATTATTTCAAAAGTCGTTATCAAGGAAAGCTCAGAGACAGTGGCTGCTTCCCCACACCCAGCACAGCTCCTGCAGGTTTGCGGCACTCACTCCCACCTGCACCCCCTTCCGAAGCCTGCGTTCGGGCATCTCCTTCCCTCGCATACGGGCTTGGCACCAGACACCTCTCCAACCGCTCGCTGCTGTGACCTCCAGGATGCTGACTTGGAGAAACGCAGGGACAGCAAACTGTTCTTTATGGCTGCAAAGAAAAAAAGAAAAAGAAAAAAGGGCACTTTCCTGTAAACTTTCCTTGGCGCTCCGAGCTCCGTGATGTTCCCTGGTGGAGGCATTGGCAGCGTCTGACCACACTGCACCACTCTGAGGGAAGGCAGCAGCTGAATAACCTGCACCGAAATAAACTCATAAATACCCTGTTGTGCAAACGGCAACGTCTTGGACCAACACGTCGCTCTGGTCACTTTTGCTGGGAATGCAAAACACGGTCGTGTGCACCTGCAAACAGCCCAGCGCCAGACTTGGGTGTCCCCAGGTCACGGTGAGTGCCTGTGGGTGCTGTAGCTCCTCCTGCTCCTCCGGGCTGTGCCCCACCACGGCTGAATCCTACGTGGGCTCTGAATGCTCACTGAGAAACAGCAGCGTCACCTCTAGCTTTGACCCATGAGCTAGAGAGGAGAAAGGCTCCCAGCTCCTCTGATCTCCTCCGGAGCCAAGGAGACCATATTGCAACCAGCGCTTTGCTGGAGCGGCCCCAGGACTGGAGCGAGGCCATCGCTGCCTTCTGCAGGACACAGCGCAGGTGTCTGCCCCACTGCTGCTCTTTAAGCCTCATTGCTAAGTAGCTCCTAACCTTTCCCTTCATCCTCTCTCTCCTGCGATGGCTGGCCGCCCAAGGAAGATGAGCCGAGGCAAGCAGGACTCGCGGCTCCCACCCAGGGGACCGGGCTAATGTCATTTACTCCAGTCTCCACCAGCTGGATCTTGGCTGGGGAAAGATGTTGTGCCCAGACTGTCGGCGAGCGCATGTCCTTGGACTGGGGGCTTGGAGGAGGAGGCAGAGAAGCCCAAAGAAGGGGTTAAAGCCGAGCCGCGAGCAGCGGGGAGGCCGGATGCAGAAACCTTCGCACAAAATGGGGTTGGCAATCGGGGCTGGCTGAAGGCGCTCGGCTGTTCGCTGTTAAATAATGCAGCCTGATTGATTGGGCTGAAAAGTGCTGTGTTGCAGGGTCAGCTTGCTGGGGTTATAGTTCTCTGCTTAGATCGATGAGCCTCAAAGGTCGAATTCAGAAAGCAATTCCCCGGTAAAATTGATCCTTTGGATAACAAAACTTTTGCACAGTAGTGAAGGGCCGAACACTGAGAAATATAAGCGATCCAGGTGCAGGCAGGCAGGGTGACCTGCTGCCTCGGCTTTCTCGTTAATTTTCCTTGTTTACACCAATTAGGAAGCAAGGGTCTTCCTCGGGAAGAGCAGTGCTCCATCACCCCAACAGGCAGTGGCTGGGGGATGGCCATGAGCACACACCCCATCCCGCTGGCAGGGCTGATGTCCCCACTCGAGACTGGGGGGGTCAAGGACATGAACCTCTACCTCATCCCAGACTTCAGAGAAAACAAGGAGGATGCCAGGCCCTGTCTTCTTTTACCCCACCTCCCCTGGGGCTCTTAAACTCCCCCTCGGCTGGATTTTAAGGCTGCGTCCTGGAGCTGGGTCCCATCCCCTCGCTCCCACCAGCGATGGGAGGGAGGAGAGCTGCATTTCCCAGGCGCTGTTGATCTGATTCAGGCTGGGCCCAGAGCGGCAGCAGTGAAGCTTTGACCTGCTTTAACCCACTACCTTGCCTGCTTTGCTCCTGTCTGCTCATTTTGAAGCGAGAGAAGGAGGCCGTGCTGGGCGGACGCTGAATAATTCAGAGTCAGGCTCTGCAGCACCCTGGGCTGGGCATCGCCTCTGCCCAAAGGGCCGGGCTGGCTCAGCCAAAATCCTTCCTCACCAGAGGCAGAGGGGACATGGAGCAGCTGAAATAGAGCATCCCTCCTGTGCAGGTACCAGCCAAAGCTGCTTCCTTCCCCTGGACGCTCGGATTCACAGCTTGGTCCCAGGGCACCAATGCTCGGAGGCTGTTAGTGCTTTCAGCCGTGACGTGGCATCTCCAGCTCTTGCTAAGGCACAGATTCAAGTGGAGCATGCTGAGTGTGTCTGCCTCTGCTCCATGGACCACATTTTCTTCCTTCCTCCCTTTTAGAGGCTGCAATATTCCCTCCTCTGCTTGGTCAGAGACAGGGCAGGGTTGTAAGGCGAGAAGAGAGACTGTTCATCCAGCTTACACTTAGCCTCTGAGCGGGGTTTGCTAGAATTAAGGACAGGGAGGGGAGGAGGGGAGGGAAAAAAATCATACATGAGGTCAGCTTATCCAGCCATGCGTGAGGAGGAGCACAGCAAAGCGGCCTCAGCGGGTCAGGCAGGAGGCTGGGGAGCATCTCGGGGGGCTCCAAGGGAGAGGGGGAGAGGCACCAGGAGCATGCGCGATGCTGGGAGGGGCCCGGCTCACAGCTCCCAGCCTAATCCAGCTTGTTTATCCCAGCACAGACAGGGCACAAGAGGAAGCAGGCCGTGATTCCTCTATCTTCTTTGCAAGCAGTTTGTTTCCCTCAGCTCTGCAGCTCTTGTGCAATTAGCCCTGTAAAACGAAGCATTCCCGGTCAGGCTTTTCTACACAGTCACATAAGGCACAGCATTGCTGTTTTCTAATGGTTCTGCTTCTGAAGGTGTAAATTATTACGCAAAGCAGTGAAAAAAATGGCAGGTTATTCCAGGGATCCATTGTGTGGAACGAAATGAGAGGTTTTGGTCCCCAGCGTCTCTGTCTGATGGCCTCAGCTCACACCTGGGAGTCACTAGAGCCACGTGTGAGTTACGAGCTCAGCCTCCGTGCTCTGCGCAAGTCACCTCCGGAGTCTGAGCGACAGGAATTATTGTGCACAGAGATAATTATTCCCTGCATACTGCACTACAGCTCATTAAAAGTTTGTTAATGTTTGCAAATTGCTGAATAGTGGATTTAGTTGTTGCCTTTCTCTGACGAGGCAGGGACTAAAAGGCAGATTCTGATGGTGACTTGTTCTCTGTGTTATTTTGGTCACAGCAGGCTGGGGCTGCGCTGCACGGAGGGAAAAGGGGTTGCGCTGTGCAACTTCACACCACGGGAGAAAACACTCTTATCTTCAGGACACTGAGCAGGGGCCAAGGGGCTGAGTCCTAGCAGTGTTAGCCGTGCTCCTCCAGCTCAGGCTGTCCTCTTTGCCTCTGAGTAAATGCCTATATCTGAATTAATCACCTAGATTTCTGTAACAGCCTGGAATGTGTGACTCTTTCCTGGAGTCTCAGCTGGAGATGCTGACTTACCACTAAATGGCTCATGCTGCCACAGTCGGATGGTGGGAGTAAAGTGTCTTTCATCTTGGAATAGAGCATGCAGACCTACCTTGGGTGAGGACATGGACATCGTAACCCCAGCACCGGGGAAAGCTGAGTTCAGTGAAAAACTCCTACAGAAGGAACAGGAAAGGGGTAAACCTGCCCAGCACCACCTCTACATTTTCATGCACACGGACAGCACTGCGCCAGGGGCAAGCAGGAGTTGCAGTAATACCCGACAGCTCTTCTCCTTGTGTTCCTTTTCCAGGTGTAAATGCAACCTCCACGCTAACCTGTGCACATTCAAAGAGGGCAGCCTTCAGTGCGAGTGCGAGCACAACACCACGGGGCAGGACTGCGGCAAGTGCAAGAAGAACTTTCGCTCCAGGTCTTGGAGAGCAGGATCCTACCTGCCTCTCCCCAACGGGTCCCCCAACGCATGTAAGTAATCTGCCCTGGCCACACTCCCACCTTGGGTGGCACAACGCCCACAGATGAGAGCAGATTCTCATCTTGTCCTTCTCCATCTGGAATCAGTGCGGGATGCTCGGCTTTGGAAAGGGAAGCAGGCATTTAATCCGTGTCTTGGTAGACAGAGAAATGAGAGAGGACCTGAGTGGATGCAGAGGTGATGTGTTGGCTACTGGTAGATGAGTGATGAGTCCAAATGATGGTCGGGAATAGGAAGGACAACCTTGTGCCAAGACATAGGTCCATGGCTTTGTACCAATGCAAATTACTGCCCCTTGCAGAAGACATTATTCAGCCACAGTAGAGCACTGGTTGTCAAGTAGTCCACGGGCTCAGCACTGGCACTGCCAGAGTGCAGGTTGGGTTTTGGATTGCTTTCTGCATCCCGTTCTGCGTGTGTCGGCGTTTCAGGCAAGCGCTGTGAGCTGCGGTCCCTCTGCGCAGCTCCACTCTCATCCAATTGCCTGCTGGAGCGAGGCACTGACAGGAGCAAAGGCGTGCAGGCGAGATGAAGGATGCATACCCACCATCGTTCGAGCAGGGGAATTGGGGCAGGAAACATCACAGATGGGCCAGTTTCTCCTGGGTTTCTGTCCAGTCCACATTAGCAGACTTGCTTAAATGTCACGGAGCCACAGTAGCCACTCCAGCCTTTCAAGCAGCAGCTTTGAGCATTACCAAAGAGAATCTTTTCCCTCCCTCCCCCCAAATTTTTTGAAAGATTTATGTGTTTTAAGATGATCAAAGCTGAAATTCAGGCTCCGAAGGCCGTGACGGGAATGTTTTGTGTGTGCCAGGGCTGGTAGATGAGCAGGTTCTTTGAAAGGGAACGAGCTTGTCAGCTCCCACCAAGCGGCTGCATTGCTTCAAAGGAGCCTGGGAGAGTTTCTGGTGTTGACAGGCACAGACATGCTGTTCTCTCTCTTTCCCTCCCCTCCGTTCCTTGTGTCTCTTCCTATTTTTCTTTCTCCTCTGCTCTTTCTTCTCCCATTCATCTCTCTTCCCATCTGTCACTCAGTCTTCTCCCCCCACCTCAGCCCTGACTCTCTCTCTGTTGCTTCCTCCTCCTGCCATCAACTTTCTCTTCCTCTCCAACAGAGACATTTCTCTGAAGCTCTCTCCTTTTGGTGGCCCTACCTCTTCCACCACTGTGCTTTATATTCATGTAAAGCTGAGACTTTATATGATTCACCCACTTGTTACAGTAGGGAGGAGTGTGGCCATTAGTCTCCTGGGTGCCAAATGCCAGAAGCTGGTCCTTGGATGGCTTTTGACTGGTGGGTTTGAAGCCAGTGGCTTTGCAGCATCCTGTCGAGCAAGTGCTGCAGTGGGAAGGGTGTTCAACCCTTCTCGCTCACGGAGATCTGCCCTGGGTGCAGCAAGCTGGTTCAGGTTCTACGGTTTGTGCTTAGCAGAGCGAACCTCAGAAGATGTGCTTGTCCTTGGGCAGGTCAAGGAAACGGTTAACAGAAAAAAAAAAAAAAAATCAGAGAGGACCAAGCTGGTTTTTCTTCCCCAGGTGAAAAACCTGAGATGCCAAGACCCCAGACAGCTCTGTCTGGTTGCCTCTCTGGTTTGACAAAAGCAGCTTTTAAGATGTTGCAGCAAACTGATATGCCTATGAGCAAGACCCCCGCTAATTAACTGCTGTTTGGTCCCACGGCGTGTATCTGTTTGATCTTCTGCTGGTATCAGAGCCGATGGTGTCCTGCTTCCAGTGACCAGGCTTCTTCTCATTTTTTCCAGGTGCAGCTGCAGGCTCAGCCTTTGGCAGTAAGTAAAAACATAACTGAAATGCTGGCATTTAACACCCCAGTGCATGGTCCTTGCGGATGTCACTAGGAAAAAAAAAATGGTTGTTTTCTGTCCATTATCATTTTCCAGGCAATAAGTCTTCCCTAATTGTGCCTCATTTTCTGTCCTGTCAAAGAGTCTTATATTTTCTTCCTTTGACTTCAGTAGCCTCATTTTGCCTCTTCCTCTGGCATGGTTTCCCCCCATGAGGTTCGTTAGAATGGCAGCCGGAAAGGAAATAAAAAAAGACTCTTCAAAACCACCAGTGCTCGCTGTGAACTCTTCCCCCCCAGTATTGCAGACTTCTGCTTTGAGAAGGAGCTGGGTTTGAATTATTTGGCATAGCATCCAGTCTGGGTGACCTTGGGCTATCGATAAAAAAAACGTATAGAGAGGGTGTGTACATCTGTATGTACACGTGTATGTATATGAACATACGTCTATGAAGCGTCGGCAGCAAAGATGGTAAAGCTCAGCGGGGATTTCTATTGAAAGATTGATGGTATGATAGGACTCCTTATTTAACAAAGCTGGAGGTAGTTTGATATCAAAGAGCCTTGAGTTTTGGGTAAGCAGAAGCCTGGGTTTGAATTTTGTGGCTCGGAATCACCCTCCAGTAGAAACAAATCGGAGAATTGAATGAATAATGGATTCTTTGGTTTGCAGGCAAGTGGAAAGAATTGGAAGAGAAATAGTTGCAGAGAAATGCAAATGCAATTAAGAAAAGTGCACCTAATTGAAAAGTGGAGGATGTTTTTTCTGGGTAAATGAACCATATTTAGATTTTAAGCAGTTACATTTAAATGGTTAAAAATTTCAAATTGAAATTAGAAGTCTTCCTTAAGTAATTTCAGATTTAAAAAAATTACATGTTTTAACAGTCCAAAATATTCTTTGCTTTTCTGGTCAAAACCATTTTGGTAATTATTTTTTTCCCCGCCTTAACATAGCTCGGCATCCTCAGTGCTACCTTTGTTTCACTGGAAAATGTTTCCCGTCAAAATTTTCTGCCAGGGTGAAGCCAGGAGGGCGCTGGGAGTGGTGCGCAGGAGGTGGACAGGAGGGATTTGTGTCCAAGGCCAGTTAAGAAGAGATTATTTAGCCTGCACAGAAGACTAGAAGTGACCTAAATTAAGTATTTAAACTAGCTCAGGGCTATTATGAAATTAAGCATGATAATCTGCATGAAGCAGTGGGACAAACAAGGACAGGAGGGCAGCAGGTGTAAGTTAAGTAGGAATTTGTGTTCCGAGTGTTATTTTAGTTCTGGCTGTTGTGGCGAGCGTGACAGGGTGGGCGCCGCAACCAGGATCACTCCTGCACGGCTCCACGGGCACTTGCCAACCTTAAACCAATGATTAATTTGCCTCGCTGAACAAAGGGTGCCAGGGGAAATCAATGCATGCCAATGGTACAGGCTGGTTTTGATGGTGCCGGGTATTTCGCTGCCTGTGGGGTGACAGAAGGGACCGATGCTGTTGACGGAGCCGGGGAAGGCAGGGCTCTGGTCACGGGCACGTGGATGTCGGGCAGCAGAATCCCAGCTCCGCAGAGGGCTCCTCTGCACCTCCTGCCCACTCTTCACCCCATCTCTGCCCAGGCGTGCTTTTGTTTCCCCTTTTTCAGCTTAATTGGCAATTAGTTTATGCTAGAGCTGTAAGTATTTAAGCCAATATCTGCACCAACAGAGTAAGCTGATACAGCCACAGCCTCCGGCCCCTGCATGCATACGTGCTCGCTGCATCCAGCGTCATCCAGCCGCTCTCTCCTTAATCCTCTCGGTGCCCCAGTTGTAACCGCACTGAGAAATCGGTCACCAGTTCATCCCCAGCAGCAGCAGGCTCATGCGTGTGCGGGCTGGCAAGGAAACCCTCCATTTTCCCCCAGTGAGAGCCTCCCACCTCTTCTCTTTGCTTGCCAGCGTATGAGCGACCGCAGCGGGTTGCCACCGCAAAAACCACCACGGCAAAAACGACCACCACAACAACGTCCACCACCACAACCACCACCACAACCACCACCACCACCCCCCTACCTGCCACCACCACCCAACCAGGTGGGTGCCACATTCCCTGCCTTGCCTGGAGGGCCAGGACTCCACCACTGGGCTCCTCTTTTCGGCTGCTTCCCATCCCAGCTCCTCCGGTGGCGATGGCCCTGGTTATCTGCTCTGTAGGATGATAAAGGGACATGGATAAAAATCACCCTGACTCAGTTCACATCCCCCGGCCTCTGGGCAGTCCTGGTTTGGTTTTCTCTCTCTATTCACTTTGACATGTGTAACACAGGCTGGGAGTGAGCATTACGGTCCCTATAAGCAGATAGCCAGCCACAGCGGGTCCACTTCGAAGCCCAGAGACAACCGCATCACGGGTTGACGTCCTCCCTCACTGGCTGATCTCACTCTGCTGTCATCAGGGCAGCAAGAAGTGAAGCCAGGATTGGATGCGGGGGAAGCAATGCTTTTCCCTTTTTTCCTCTCCATTTTATTTTTTGTTTTAAAAAGAAAAGGTTTTCAAAATCCATCCCTCCTAGAGCCACTCGGCAATGTCGTCCTGCACAGGGCTGGCACGGCTGCAAGAGATGCTCTCTTACAGCTCCATCACATACAGTGCAGGGAAGAAATGAAGGCTTTACTGTCCCACCGTAAAATTAAACCACGTACCTGGTCTTGCCTGGCTGGAAGGAGAAGAGATTTGCACCCCATCCTGCTCTATCCCCGACCTCTGATACCAGAGCAGGCAGGAGAGTTGCCCCCAGTGGACTTGGTGGGTGCTGCTCCCCGTGCGGGATGGGGGAGGCTGGGTGCTGCTCTCTCCCACCAGATGGGGAAGGTTCCCCACAAGCGAAGGGCCAGGGAGGGCTGCTGCCACCTCCAGCGACTCACCAGCAGACACAGAGCAGCCCAGAGGCTTTGGCCAAGCCATGCCAGGGACGGGCCGTGGGGTCAAGGCCACTCTGTCCTTGCTGGTTATCCCAGTCCTGCACCAAGTCCCTGTGGCCAGGCTCAGGGATGGAATGCTTGATGGATGAAAGGCTGGCTGCACCTTCCAGGGCAGTTTTCCCAGGGCTGCACCTTCCAGGGCAGTTTTCCCAGGGCAGAGCTGCACTCTAACATTCCCCACGCGGCCGCTGCACAAGCAGCCAGGGAGCGTGTGGGGCTGGAGCTCACACACACGCCAGAAACACCCTTCCCTAATTTCTAAAATCACCCTGTGGAGGAAAACTTTTGTCCTTTTTTCCGGCGGTTCCGCCTTCCCTTCTCCTGTGAACAAGGAGACAGCACTTTCACTTGTCTTTTGGAAATGAGCAGATAAAACTTAACAGCAGGACATTTTTTTTAATCTTCTCATGGGGGAATTAGACACGCATTCCTCCCCTTGCCATGCTTTCTGGGCCTGATATTTCCCAGGAGGACGTTTTACACCCACAGTATGTTAGTAACAGTCTGTCTGGGGGAGCTGCCAGAAGCCAGTCAAAGGGATGAGGAAACTTGATTGCATGTTTATGCAAATATAGATATATTCATGGAAGTACCCTGCTTGAGTAGCTAATCAGGAAGCTGAGGATTTAGCTCCAGCTTCCATGGAGTTGGAGTGACCCTGGCAAAAGAGTGCAAGTCTGTTAAGCAGTGCTCCCCTCCCAGAACATGTTGTAGACGTTCAGGAGGGGGCTCAGCCACCACCACTCCCCAGAGCTCACACCATCGCCATGGCCCCAGCAGCGACAAGGGACCACCTCCACACCTGCGCCACGTGCTCAGGGTCATTTGATTTTTATCCATGCTCACCCATAGCAACATTTTAGGTCTAATTTTCTTGCAAGTGCTGTGTACGTGTGGGTGGTGTGTTTAGTGTCTATCTTGTGTATGACTTGCAGTGCTCTGCCTCGCTTGTGTCCTACGCCTGGGGCGGGCAGGAGAGCATCTCTGTGGGGTTGGGGGTGGTGGGGGTAGTGTCTCCTGACAAACTGCTCTGAGGGACCTGGGAGACACCACGCACCTCCGGGTTTATTCCTTCTCCAAAACATGCTTCCTGGGCAGAGAAAATACTTCCATAGTGCTTTCTTTAACTGATGGTGAGGGACTAAATAAATATTTCACAGCCCAGCCCATCACTTCTCTGGCTTGACAAGGGCAGGGCTGGGCTCTGAGCTCCTCGCCTCCGCCTAGACCCCCATCCATGTTTCTGCAGAGCCAGGTCTCACCCAGAATAGTGTGCTTGGGGATAGAGACAGTCCCCGGAGGGGCTGCTCCAAATAAGAAGGTAGTCAGGGCCACCCAGCAGCTCAGGGACCCGCGCTCTGACCTGGGCAGCATGCTGGGTTTGATGCCAGAGATCCACTGTGTGCCTTTGACCAGCAATAGGGAATCAAGGCACAGCCTAATTCTGATCTGCTTTTGACCAGAGATGTTCCTCGCCCTCCGGTCCTGCAAAATGTAAAGTACTTCTTCAAATACCACGACATCCCCCAGGGGCTGTGAATCTAACTCACCTGGAACTCAAAGGAAATACCTTGTTAAAGAGATGACCCTTTCAGCTCCTGGTAAGATGCCTGTTTGCAGGAGACACAATCACCCCAGGCTGGGTCAGAGTCCCAAAGTGAGATACTCTGTCATTACCTCCCTTTTAAATTCTAGGCACGTTAAGCGAATCCCTCCTTCCTTTAAAGCCAGCTCAGCCAGACAGACATTTTAAAAAAGTCCCTTAGAGCCCTGCCCCATCCCTGTGCCATTTCACCCTCTAATTTACACACTGTCTTCTGCCCTCTGAATTTCTGCTTCCCACCATAAGCAAGCATCATCAGACCAGCCCCTGAGCTCACTGCCTCTGTGCCCGTGAGAGAGACAGAGAAAAAAACAGGTATTTAAAGCCAGATCGATGTGTTTTTCCCTTCTCCTTCATGCCTCCGCACACTAGTGGGTAGCAGCAAGGCAGAACGCAACGTAGCACGTAGGCTAGAGGAGTAGATTAGATTTGAGTTGTCTCTGGGTTGCATGGATCTGCTAGACATCTGCTTCCTTTGGCTGCTCGTGGTGTTTTCTGTGGTCAAGGTGGAGCTGTGGTCATGTTCGTAGGATGCTTTTGTGCCCGGTCGCTTGTCGTGCGGTGAGAGGGGGGGAGAAGAACAAGTTCATGGGCATGGTCTGCGGTCTGAAGGCAGTCGAGGCTGCCAAAATGGGTAGAAGGAAGGGAAATTGCAGAGTTACCCTACCGAGGATGAATTAAGTGCTATTCTCATTTGCCTTCTGCAGTTCTGTTATTTCAAAACCTTTCTTGAAGCCTGTCAAATTCTTCCTTGCCATTTGTTACATTTTTCCCACATTCAAAATAAGAGAAAAAAAAAAGGCTTTTTTTGGGGGGGGCTTACATTTACCCGCCCTGGTTGGTAACCCAGCAGTTCCAGCAGTGCCAGCTCGCCTCTGGGGAAAACCAAAACCAACCTGAGCCCTGCTTGATGGTTTAAGGGCTCCAACAGAAAGACAGCACCAAAAGCCTGGCTTTGTGTAGGTCCTGCAGAAACAGGACCCCACGTTTATGTTTTGAGAAGGACTTTTTCAGGGTCCTTCCCTGCTACTCCAGTGCTGTCTGCCCTGATGTTTTTTGCTGTAAAGCGTGACTTCTTGGTTCAAATTATTCTGCTTCCCCACAAGCCCACAAAGCCCAGCGGGGGCCGATACAAACCCCCAGAATAAGAGCTGCCCAGTGTTTCCCATTTGTACGAACTGGGTCTGGGGGTGAAATGTGTCTCTCCCCCTCCTGAACTGTAAAACTGTCCATTAATGTCCCACAGCTACAAAGGAAAGGTTCTCAGGATAATGAGCATTAATAATTTTCCTGGCTCTGTAAACGCGATTGAGTGGAGGTGTATGTGAATGACTAAAAAGCAAAATGCCTTCAGGGCTGTTTTTTATTGTGACTCTAATTAAACCCTTGCCAATTTGCACAGGGCTTTTTTCATATTCTCTTTAACACCATATTAATATCAATTGGTTTTCAGTTTCCAGCTGAAAAGGACAATGTCTATCACCTTCTCTTAGAGCTTGTCATTAAAAAATCATCTTTTTTTTTCTTTTTTATTCTGCATTGTTTATCATCCCCTTGACGAGGCTGGGAAATCACATTTCTCTCCTACTCGGGTTTGTCCTTTCAAACTTGGCAAGGATCAAGAGATTTTTTTTTTTCCCTCCTCCTCCTTATGTTACCCAACTGGAGCTTGAAATTAATAATATGGCTTTTAAAATTCTATTCCTTGGTTTGTTTTCTAGCAAACCTAAAGATTGTTACCAATATTGAAGAGACGGGGAGGGGTACGGAGCCAGTGGGGGTGAGGGCTTGCAGGGAAATCACACAAGGGATCTATACATTTCTTGCTGGTTTGATTTCTCTCCAGTGGCTCGCAAATTCTGTAAACTGGTATTTCCGAGGGAAAAGCAGAGCCTGGAGGAGGGCCTAGAAGTTTGGATTAGAAACCAGGACTTGGTGCCTCCACCATAAGACACTTGTGCCAATTCTCAGTTTCACTATTTCAAAGCAAAGCTCCTCAAAGCAGAGGGCGCAGATCAGCCCCCGAGGTCCTTACGCAAACACGTGGGCAAAACACCGTGTGTTCAGTGGGGCTGAGAACGGGCAGCTCAGCACACCGCTGCCCAGCCCCTCCAGTGCCCCAGGACCCACCAGCTCCCCAGTACCAGCAGCAGGCGTGGAAACCTGTGGGGCGCAGGGTTGGGTTGCCGTTGTCCTCCAAAGCTCTGGCCCTCCATCAGAGCTCCTCGCTGGTCGCCAGTTCTCCCCAGCACACCCAGTAACGCACATTTCCCCTTTGATCACTGCAAGACTACACCGGCTTGTCGGCAGCTGCCCCGCTGCAAGTGGGCTCTCCCCCGGCCAAGGCTGGCCCTGGACCAGAAGGTAGGAGACGTGCGGCTTAGCTGGGTCCTGCCAGCGAGTATCAGCTCCCAATGCTCAACGAACGCTTTAGTTTCTAGTTCTGCACCTCTGCTTTCCATGCATCTCTCTCCTCCTCCTGCCTGGGAAAAAAAGCTCCAGGTTTGCCTGTGCCCGACACGCAGCTGGGAATCTGGTGAGGCTGGATTGAGCCTCAGGGTTTAGTCGTATACATGAAATATGAGGATGGTAAGTGCTAGAAGAGATTGTTCACAGCTTGCTGCTGGGGTGAACAGAGAGGATCATGGAAATCCCTCCGTCTCCTGAGAACGGAGTCTGTTTGTAGAGCAGAATAACTTTGTAAATAGATAGGCCTGTGTCGTTTGTAGCATAGATGCTTTCTTATGTATTTCCTTGCTTCAGGTTGCTTCCCGCGCAACTGCCTAAGGTGAGCTGCTCCCAGTGGGAAACTTGGGAAGCTTCACGCTGGCTGTTGAGGCTGAAGTTTCTCCTCCTCGGGGTTCCCACCAGCACACACACTTCGGCAGTTGCCCGTTGGTCCTCAAGTCCCATTCCCATCTGAGATGCCTGTAGCCCACTCCAGCCGTAGGCATTAGCACCCTCTCCAGTGCAGAACATGACAACTGCTGAAGCTGGACCCAAGACACAACCCAGTGTTTGGAAATACTCAACTGGGGGACAAAAAGTGCGGAAGTTGAGGCTTTTTGGAATTGTGTTCTTGGGCCTGTCCCTGGCCCCAGGGAGACGAAGTGGTACTCAATACAGTAACCAGAGACAGGCCTGCACCGTGGGCACCAATGCCGGGTGACACTGACAGGCGCTGCCAAACAACATGGGCTTCTGAGTCTTGACAGTGGTCTGCAGAGTCACCTTCTCTCCGTGCTTGGGCAATGCAATGACCACATGCCAACAAGTGCCCATCCAGCAGCTCCCATGCCCTCTCCTTAGGAGTCCTTTTTCTGTCTATCTTCACATTTAAAGACTCTAACTTCCAGGAGACTTCTGTCTCTCATTCCTGCTTCAACGCATCCTCAACCAGATATGGCTCCACCATCCCACCCCAGATCCCTGCCTAGAGCTTCCAGTGTCCCTTTGCCACCTTTTTAAGCAAACAAGAGGAGGATCTCTATTAAATCTGATGTTCTCTCTAACTGATGCCACCGTAAGCTGTTCAGCGCCCACCAAACACAGCAGCACTTGGACCCAAGCCGAAGCCACCAGACCCTCCTGAAAACATTCGCGGTAAGGCCATGCCCATCCCTAAGGACGGGGCAGGACATTTCTCCCCCAGTGCCCATAGGCCAGGACAACCCACTGTCGTACACTCTGCTCTCCTTCTCAGAGGGTCCCCCCCAGCTCAGTGCTGCTCAGAGGGATCTCCGCAGGGCTGGGTGGAGACATGTTTGGGGCTGGGATGTTTGCAGGTGTCTCCCTGGACCCCAGGAGAGCCCATTTTGTGCCACGGGGCAAGAGGTTTGCACCTTCACCCCTGCCAAGATTAATTGGGTGAGATTAATTGGGCTGATGGGCTGTGCTGGCCCAACAGGGTCAAGCCTCATCAGTGGATCACCTTGCTCCTGACTCTCTGTGGAGCCCCCTCTCAGCCATGGCACGATCCTCATGAGAAAGGCACAACCATGGGGGCTTCTCTGCAGGGATACGGCCCCCAGCACCACCCGCAACACCCACTGCAGAGACGTGGGGATCCAGGCGCCCTGGGGACCCCTGGTGCTGCTCCTTCGCCTCTGGGCTACCCTGGTCGCCCTGAGCTGTGCCAGGTCACTGCTAAACACCCGTGAGGAGAGGCCACCATATTCCCTGCTCACTCGTCGTGCCAGAGGGAGGAGGAGGCCATGGTGGCAGAGCAGGGGCTGGGCACCACGGAGGCTGGAAAGGCCGTGCTGGTGGAGGAGGGTCTGGGCAGTGTGCCAGCCCACCACGGGAAGCCACGCAGACCTGAGAAGCCCCAGCCCCACAGCAGCATCGCAGATGGCGTCAGAGACAGGAGCGGGCCCACTCTCGCCATGGCTGAGCCTCCCACCGCCCCGGCGGGTGGGGAGCACGGCCACCTCCTGCCACCGCTGTCACGGTGGGACTGTGCTCAAGGCCAGGCTGGATGGGGCTTGGAGTGACCTGGGCTGGTGGGAGGTGTCCCTGCCCAGGGCAGGAGGTTTGGAGCTGGATAGTCTTTAAGGTCCCTTCCAACCCAAACCATTCTAGGATTCTGTGTGACTGGTACCAGTGGGATAGAGCCAGTAATGCCCACCCAGCGCCTCCCTAAGCACTGCAGTGCTGCGTGAGGGCTGGTGCACCGCCAACACTGCTGGGACCTGTTTCCAAACGCCTTGTGGGGTCCCAGCGCTGCTCAACCTTGACCTTTACTGGGGTTACCAAAGCACAAAACCCCCCAAGCGCCAAACCCCATCAGCTCGACTTGGAAGAGATGGACTTTACCCCCAGTGCCCCAGTCATTCGGTGCGGGACAGGGTCCGGCTGGCAGCACAGCCCTGAGGGAACAGTGTCCTGGCTGGGACAGCCCCTTGCCCTGATGAAATATCCCAGCCCAACCGTGCTGGGCCGGCCCCGGGAGCTCTGTCCCCACCACAGCACTCAGATATATTTTGTTGTCTCGTGTAGCGGCTCCGAAGAGCAAAGCAGGGCGCACCGCACACTCTGCAGGCAAGAGGCACGGGAAGAAGCCAGGTAGGTGCTGGCGGGGACGAGTTGGGCTGGAGCAATCCGTACTCAGCAGATCCCCTGCCAGATACCACCTCTGTAGCCTTTGTCCTCCTAGCTGGACTCCTAGCGGCTTTTTGGGTTGGCATGACCTCCCTCAAACTGAGGCCATGGCTGGTAGATTATTTTTTTAAGCTGTTTAGACTTGTAGATCCTTGGCCTGAATAACCTGACTCATGCCACCAAACACGCGCAAGGGGAGAATGTGTGAGTAGCTCCTCAGCCCCCAGCTCTGCACACTGCAATAGATGCACTGAGCTTTTCATGCATCAAACTTCAAGGAAGGCAGAAGAAGAGGAGAATTTTAGCAGCTACCAGCTGTCTGGTGCAGAAATAGACGCTGGCACTGCCGGAGCGGTGTTCTTGGCTTGGCATTGTTCTCGTAGCAGAGCTGCTTGTGGTGGGGTAGGACGCGGAGCGGTGCTAAGCGCTGAGAAAAAGTGTGTCTTTGATTTTTCTTAAGCATCCTCAAAGAGCTCAAAACTCATCCGGCTCAAACCAGACTCTGGCCCCCTGGCTCCTATCGAAACATATAAAGGTAAGAGGATGGAGTGCGGTGCTCCAGGGCTCCTAGTCTTTGCCCAGGTGATGTGGTCCAGCAGCCTCCACCATGGAGAAGACGGGGAGGGTTTGCCTATCCAAGTCACGGTTAGCTATACGTAGGAGTGCATCCCTAGGGTGAAACAATGCTTAGGAATTGCAGCAGCCAAAAGGATTTGAGATTAAATTCTTTGGGTATTAGTCAAACAGGCAGAAGTTGTTTCACAGAAGGTAAAGATTACAGCAGACTCAGTTCCTCCTCAGGCCGCTGTGAACCATGGGGAAACCTCTGCCCTGCTCCATCTTCCCCAGTCTTCATTTCATTGACATAAGTCTCCTCCACCAGTCACATGTGCATGACTACCCACACACTTCCCTCCCATCCCTCTGCCATTCTTGAATGTTTAATGTCAGAGTTTGGACCAAAACCCCAGCTCCAAGCCTTCCTCCTCCCCTCCAACAGCTGGGGAAGCTCAGAGCTGGCTGACACTGTCTCTGCGCACCTTGTCCCCTGCCCGTGCTGGCTGGGACACCTCCTGACCAGGACAGGAGGGACACAAGTACCTCCTCTTCTCCTGCATTATACTTTTAAACTTCCAGAAAGATCCAGCACCCTGAAGCTAACACTGCAAGGTAGTCACCATCTCAAGTCATGGCAATAACAAGCAAACACAAGAAGCAAGTAATCAAATCCCTCTGGCTACAAATTAAACCTTGTTCCCACAGCTGAGAGGGGTCAGCCCTGGGGACAGGAGCAGTGCTCAACCCAGCAATGCTGAGACATCCTCCACCCCACCAGCAGCCTTTGCAGGCATCCCTGGTTCCTGGTGCCTGCAGGCTCCCTGGAGCCAGGCAGCCCTGGTTCAAACCCCCACACGCTTGCCCATCATCTTTTGAAGGACCCCAAACAAACCCCACTTCCTTGCGTAGACTCATTTTAAGCATTGAGCCTGAGAGTCACCATATTTCACAAGCAGCCAATTGGTTTGGGAAGTACAATAGCGAGGGACGTGCTGAGAAGGGACACAGAGGGGGGAAAAGCCAGAGAAGCAGCGAGGTTTTACCTGAACACACAGCAGCTCCAGCTCCACTTCAGCCTTGTCCAGGACCTTCCCATCGCTGGAGGGAGGAAACACTGCTGCACCCCCTGCCAGCCCCATCCCACGCGCCAGTCCCCCCTTGCCGCAGTGAGGGGCTCTGCACCCCACCCCAGCTCCTTGCAAGGTCCTACAGCCCCACTAGAGCCAAACCTAGGCACCAAGCTGGGCTCTGCTCGTTAACAAGGCAGCTCTTTAATTAACACCTGAATCCACTCTACAGCTCACTGCTGGCTCTCATGATTACACGTTTCCTTAGAGATTGTGTCCCAAGGCAGCCAGGGGCTGGCTCCTGCCTGTCCTCCCCCCAGGGGACAGAGCCCCCTGACCCCACTCTGCTCTCTGAGCAGTGGCTTCCATCCCGATCCCCCCATGGCAGTGAAGAACGGCAGACGCTGTGTGCACCCATCCTGCCCAGTCCACCCCACCCCAGCCCAGTGCTGGCAGTGGCCATCGCATTTGACCGGAGCACGAACCTCCTCCAAAGCCTCGTGGCTCCTCTCCTCCGCCCAGCAGGAGGGAGGATGCTCCCAGCCCAGGTCCTCAGCTTTTTCCTCCTCTCCGCAGACTGCGAGTGCTACGGCCACTCCAACCGCTGCAGCTACATCGACTTCCTGAACGTGGTGACCTGCGTGAGCTGCAAGCACAACACGAGGGGCCAGCATTGCCAGCACTGCCGCCTGGGCTTCTACCGCAACAGCTCGGCAGAGCTGGATGACGAGAATGTATGCATAGGTGAGCACTCCGGCAGCCTCCACCAGCAGCACTGGGAGGTGGGATGGCTCGTGTGGGACCTCGCTCTATGGGGTGGGCTTCATTTCAGCCCCTGTCTGGAGGGTGGTGTGTCCACCTGCCTGCTCCCCAAGGACAGTGGCCACTATGGTCTTTGCAGCCCACCCAGTTTCCTTGAAAACAAACCTTGAATAATATCTTTCTAATTTGATCCAGAGGCATTGCTCTACCAGGAGATGCTCAGCTCCAAAGAGGGGTGGTCTTTGCACGTGTGGCTGTTTGCACTGTTGGACCCTCTCACGAAACCATGTCCTCCCAGCCCCTTGGTCCCTAACAGCCCTCCCATAGGATGCAGCCAGCCTTTTCCAAAGGCCCCAACACCTCCCTTGGGGCATTAGCAGGCACAAAGCCCCTGGGCAGGACAGGTGCTAACAGAATGTCTTTGGCCAGAATGTAACTGCAACCAGATCGGCTCCATGCACGACCGCTGCAACGAGACCGGCTACTGTGAATGCAGAGAAGGTGCCACAGGGCCCAAGTGCGACGACT
This sequence comes from Rhinoptilus africanus, assembly GCA_013400135.1. NCBI lineage: Eukaryota > Metazoa > Chordata > Aves > Charadriiformes > Glareolidae > Rhinoptilus > Rhinoptilus africanus. Next base: position 687,596 of record VXBO01005456.1, on the reverse strand, counting down.
GCTTGCCCAACTACTACTGGAGACAGGGCTGCTTCCGTACGTACCCGAGCCAGGGGGACAGAGGGAGGTGGGAGATGGGCCCAGACAAGACGGGGATCCTCAGCATCGCCTGCGCGGGTGCCCCGTGGGCGTAGGGTGAGCAGACTCCAGCCCTCTGTCCCAAATACAAAATGACTTGATAGCTTTGCCCCTGGAGTTTGTAGCCCTCTTAAATGTTCCTCTGGCCTTGGGACTGCTCTAGCACTTCAAGGGTTGGATAATTTAACCCCCTAGGAGATAAAGAAAGCCAAAAGTTATTAGTTTGTTCTGCCATCAAGGATTTTAACACACTCCAGATTAACATCCACATCCTTCCCTCCCTCCCATCTCACAGCCAATGTCTGTGACGACGAGCTCCTGCTGTGCCAGAACGGTGGCACTTGCTACCAGAACCAGCGCTGCATCTGCCCCGTGGGCTTCAAGGGGGTCCTGTGCCAGCAATCCAGGTGTGAAGCCGACAAAAAGGACTGTGACGGTGCCACCAGCGCACACAGCAGCCTCGGCACCATCCTCCTCGGGGTGCTTGCCCTCCAGCTGCGCGGCTGGGTGGACCTCTGAAGCCGCAGAGGAGGGAGCCCAGCCCCGGCACGTCACCCGAGGGACCTGGGGAGACCAAGGTAACGGGGTGGCTCTCCCCACCGGCTCCTCTGCCTTCCTTCACGCTAGGACTTGCACAACGTCTTTTGGTCCACTTTCAAAGCAGAGAGGTATGCAGAAAACCAGGGGCTGACTCCTGCCCACGAACCCATCCCGGCAGCAGCCGGGGTGGCCGCAGTGTGGAGCGCAGCGGGCTGCGGTGCAGGGACCGCACCAGCCTGTGCCGGGACAGCGGTCCTGCAGCCCGGCAGGGACACCGGCCCGTCCTTCCCTCCGCGCAGCGACTCTCCTTCCCTGCTCCCCACAGGGCAACCTGGGGCCGGGGCCACTGGGGCCCTGGTGAAATAGTGCCGCGATCCAAGGGATATTTTTTTTATTACTTTATTTACTTTGGTATAGGCTGGGGTCTTCTTTTTATTTTTCCTCTTCTTAGTGTCCTGTTTTGAAAGAGCCTGTCATGACATCTCCAGAGTCCCGTGACACAACAGGCAGGGGAAGGGGAGGGAGGGAAGGGGGGACTCTGGTCCATCCTTCGTGCATAGTCCCACATCCCAGACCATCGGCCTGGTCTGGCCACGCACATACTGTTGCCTACAACTCTAGTTGCTGCATTGATTTTGTATTTTCATTGCTGGGTTTTGTTTTCTTGCACTTACGGAGAACGCAGGGGCCATTAGGCATATGGTACATGAGGAGTGCAGTGTCTTATCCACAGTGTACGGTTCAAATACTTTTTTTTGGTAGAGACTTATTTTTATTTGGATTAAATGTTATAAAAGAACCACAACTTAAAGGGACATTTTGCCATGAGCATTTGATTCTGGTGTATCCTTCTCCAGTAAAGCAACTATCAATTGCTGCTTGATCACCACGTTTTCCTTTTTGTGTGCACAGTTAATTACAGGTAAAGACTTATTTTTTTGATTGATAATGTCCTCTTGTGTTTTCTGAGTCACTACCAAGGTGCACCACATGGTGAGGGAGAGGGGAGGGAGAGAGAGGTTGTCTTATCGTTGAGAGCTGTTAATTATTTCTCCTAATTACTTTGCTGAACCTAGGTTAGGCTACTAACTGTAGACAATGAACAAAGCCTGAGTGATATATGAAGCCCTGGTGTTATGCAGAAAGGCCATTTCCAAATGAGAGAAGGCTGGGTAGTGCAGGGATGCTTCCCCAGGGAGACCTCAGCTGCCCAGCCCCACTGCAGCCCCTCCCAGAGCTGGTGCCAAGATACACCTTTGCAGAAAAAAAAGCTGTTTATTTGGGGTATTTTTAAGCAGCCATACCCGGAGACTTCAATATAGAGCTCACAGGGACCAGATCAAATCATTTAAGGCTCATAAGCAGGCCCCTATCAGAGGAAGCATTTGCAGCCAAGCACATCAACGACGGCAGCAGAAACCAGTCACAAGAAATGATGTAAATCACTCGGAACAACGGGAATGAACACAAGAGCTTTCACTTTGTCGTGTCCAAAGATTGACCAAGCCAAGAGCTGACTGAGGGGAGGATCAGAAGACAGGAGACACCCCCCACCTCCAGCACGGTCAGTTCTGAGCTAATTCTCTTGGCAAGGGAGCAGCCCTGGGTCACCACCCCAGCTCTGCCCAGCCCATCTGCTCCCGGAGCCCTACACAATCCAGCCTTGAGCCTTCACTAGCATTTCCAGGTCTGGTGTCCTGGCCAGAGTGCTTTCAACGCTGTCTCCATGGTCCTGTCCCTGCAGCTCGTCCTGCTCGGGGGGGGGCAGTGCCGGGAGCAGCCCACATTGCCAAAGAGCAAGAGCCTGCAGCGCCTTCCAGCCTAACGCTGCAGATACCGCGTACACAGCCAGTGTCCCCGAAACACGGCCACCTCCACTGAGAGGGGTCAGTGAACTTGTACTTTGAAAAACGAGAGAAAAAACAGGAGTGAAGGCGCAGGACAGATATTGTCACATTAAAGAGCAACACAAAGAAATGAGGTGTGTATTTCAAGCAGCATTTAACGCCCCAGAGGCAAGGCTCAGGACTTAGTTAATCCCCCATAAAATAAATGAGGGTTAAACTCACCCTGCTGAGATCTGATCTTTGAGGGAGTGGGCTGGCACAAGCATTGCCTCTCTTCCTTTCCGGCTGCTGGCTGTTGTTATCGACACTTGCTCCTTCTTTGTACTTTCTGACTGCGATATATTTAAAATCCTTATACGTTGCTGTTCTTACAAGTAATAGCATAGAACAGACTGTAACAAGATCAAGATCTCTGATGGCACTTCTGGAAGGTGAAGCAACATTCTCCTTTCCCTGCACTAGTGTTTTTCTCTAGAATATTAGATTAAGCCACAGAAAATTTACTACTTCATAAAGCCGTATACCAGCCAAACTCTGCACCCAGCAGGTTCCCTGCAAACGCACACTTTTATTGCGATACAAGCAGGAACGTGCCAAGCAACCGCACTGAATTCCCATAGAAAATAACCTCAGAAGGGCACACCAAAGCTCAGAACAGGAATGAAGCCTGCTGAAGGTGACACACCACTGCAGTAGACCGTTTGGGGGATTTTCTCTCGGTTGACTGGGCGTTGGTTGGGTGTTTTGGGGGTTTTGTTTGTTTGTTTTTAAGACAAGACATGACTGGCTTCCTAACTCAGCTCCAGAGATGGTACCACCTCCCTGTGCACCCAGAATACCAGGAATGGACCTTCTTTAACCAAAGCCCAATGAACAGTTCAGCAACTTCAACCAGAAGCAGCACACTGTGGTGTTACCCCCCCTCCAAAGGACACCTGAATAATGCTGAAGGTGGGGAGCAAAACCAAACCAAAACACAAGTCCACCCTCCACACAACATAGGCCGTTCTTGGGCTCTTACTAATCGTGCAGAAGCAAAGACCTCTTTGAAATAGTAACTGCAAAGGACAAACACAGCGTGTTTCATCTCGCAGAAGAAAGCAAATACGAGCAAGAGTAGAGCCAAAAGAGGGAGTTTCAGATTTCCCTCCCGCGGCTCTGCCTGCAGACGGGGAAGCACTGCTCACCCTCGAGCTCAGACACCGAGCTCTAGCCCTGGGTGTTGGAGACCAGGATGGCACTTTACCCATCCAACGGTGCTGGAGAACTTGCCATCGCAAAACACAAACCACTGCGAGACCGAAAAAACCCCACCCTGTCTCACAAAACTTCAACTTGGTGTTTAAGAAAATAATTTAAAGCTTCTGCAAGCTTCAGCACTGAAGATCCATTAACTGCAGACGTCTGTTAGCACGCAGGTGTCTACACAAGGAGAACAGAGCATTATTGAAATAATCCAGAGAGAAACCAGCACAGCAAGTACCCACAGATCCGAAAGTTCATCTTCTTTAAAATAGAAATGTTTGTCTATCAGTTAATGCTTCCAAATGGAAGAAGTTGTCCAATGAGCTTGATAGTTTACTGCTGGAAAGGTTAACAAAAAGGTACTTCTCTTTCCGAGAAAAGCCACTTGCACTCTTTCAAGAGGTTTTCATGTGTATCGTGTCGCCAGCCTGCAGCCAGCATTTGATTCATTTGAGAAAGTTTTGAAATTACACTTCTGTCGGCAAAAAAGAATGACCTCTTCAAACAGTGCAAGTAGAGCTTTTGATTTTCCTTGTTTATCTCCCATTCTACCTTAACTATTTAGAGCACCGGCAAATCTAACTAAATAAAAACCCTAAAGCAACAAGAATCTGCCTGATGTTACAGAGCGCCGTGGCCAGGCTGCGTCCACAGCCCCGGCTGCAGAGGAGTCACCCGCAGACTGGCTTTATGCGTATTTGCTCACTCGTCCGGTGACACGTGAAGCCTCCAGTCCATGGGAGCTGGAGACAGAAGGAGCCGGGGGGGAAACTCCAATGGCACTTACCAGGTAGGTTATTTGGTTTTATAAAGAGGAGGAAGCAGACATCTCATCTACAGGAGTGATTCGTAAGGAGCCCTGTGGAGGCTGGAGTAGCGAGAGAACCAACACTTGAACAGTAATAAAATTAACGGTCTCACCAACCATTGGGTTCTGCAATTGGGTTTCAGGACAAGTCCCACGTGTAAACAAAACAAAGTATAAAGGAGGAGCAGAGCATTCTTGCTTAGAAACAACAGCAGAGCTGGATTTTGAAGGGCTTTGTATCACCATCTTCTCGGCCCTTCTGGCAGGGAGTTGGAGAGTTTGGCCACTACCACACAGAAACTGGCTAACACTTGCACGCTGGTCTGAGATGCAGAGAAGAGCTTCAGACTGTCCTAAAAGCTCCTGTATTATTTTGATTCTCCAGGCATTGTAACAAGTTTCACTGCAGCGTGAAATGTGTGAGGAAAGCCTAAACACACTCATTATTACCATGTAACCACCTTCTCCCCTGGCCAGCAATGATATTGGGGTCCAAAAACCCCATCCCAAGCCCACGCCCTCTTATGTCAGGGATTAAAATAAAAAGAGGGGAAACTGATGGGATTTTGTTGTAGCAAAGGGAGTTCTTGCTTGATACAACAGTGAAACCGGTGACAAAATTGGACAGGCACACCAGTGTAGCCTGCCGAGCTATAAAACAAGGTTTTCTACATTTTCACGATACCAAGTGTAATGGACATTCAACCACCTTCATCTTCCTTTCTATCACTATTTGCCTGGGAGTTGGTGGCAAGTCAGTCGAGGCCTTAGCAGACAGGTACAGACGGCTGGAAGGTCTCATGTGTCAGCGATATTCGATGTAGCAGGCTGCTTAGCTTACATTTATTTGCACTAAAGAATAAGGCGTTGGGCTCCTTTCCAAGCATCTCAAAAAGACAAGAAAGGAGACCTTATACACGGCTTGGGAACGGACCCGTTGTGGCAAGAGTCTGTATTATATCATTAACATTATAAATTCCATTTACAATACAGCAGTCATTTCATCCATCATTTATTCATGCAGACTAGAGAGAACGCCTTGCATTTTTAGGACAGTGGTTCTGCTTATCCTGGGTTTTCTGCAGGCGCTGGGCTGTGAATGAGCAGCCCAGCTCCGGTCTCTCCCTTCTATAGGCAAAAGCATCTCACCACGCTTCCGTAACAACAACAACAAAAGTCATCTCAGCTCTGGAATTACTGGGGCTCCATGTTATTGTTTGGATCTCGGCTGGGACTGGGAATGTTGTTTACCCTCAATCAATATGTTTGGTCATTATATTGGTCACTATACAGTCTTTCTTGCTCTGTAAGCACATGCTGCTTGGTGCTTTCCCAGCACCACTGTGGCAGGGGTGGGGGCGATTCCCATCTCAGGGACTAGCAAGAGGAAAAGGCCAAGTGCCTCGCCAGCCCACACACCTTGCACCGTCTCCCAGCTCCTGTGCCTCCATCCGTCAGAGCCAGCTGCCGATCAGTTACTGCGCTCAGCTTATCTCGGAGACAGTTCTGTAAAAACTCTCTGCTCTGCCAGTACTACCAGCACGGGAAGGGTGAGCATAGGGAAAGGAGTGGGAGGAGAGGCTGAGGTTGCCATCACCCCTCAGCAGCACGGCACCATCACCACCTCTCAGCATCCACTATCCCCACCACCCCACCGAGGAGCAAACGCCCGCCCTGCCACGCATCCCAGAGCGGTTAATGCCCCTGCAAACAGCCGGTTTTCCACTGGCGGGTCCACAGCCACCCAGAAGCAGAGCTGACAGTCACGGTCAGTAAGCCAGCACTCCAGGGAACAGCGTAGGTACAACGAAACAGAGACAAGAAGAAAAACTGAGTAAGCAAGTGCCTGTTTGGCTAGCATGAGCACACATCAGCTCTGGTTTGTTCTCACATCGCCGTAATTTGGAAAACAATTACAATAAACCTTGAAGGAAAAAGGAATCACCAGATAGAAAGCCTATTTCATGTACAAAGAATTAAAAAAAAAAAACCCAAACTTTGAACACAATATATTCCAACACTTAAAAGAGATTTTCCCTTCTTAACGACATCGAAGACCAGTAATCCCCCGGAGAGAACTGGGTTTGCACTGAGAATGAAGCTGCCAAGCTTGGAGGAAGGGTGGAAGCCCCTGTCTAAAATCCTGGACACTGCTTCTTCCAAAGGTTTGTGGCACAATCTCCAATTAAACTGTTTTACATAAAGTTGTGTTGAATGTGTTTCTTCACTGATTTTGCTGACTTTAACTATCAGTGAACAACCTCCTCCGTCCGTCACTGCTTCAGAGATGATACTAAATGAATAAAGCAAACTTAGGCTCAGCTTACCAACACTGACTCTCCATCACTACTCATTATTTTATAACACACAATGGGAAGAAAGGGCAGAGCAGTTATGAAAATCGGAACTAATCCATTTGTTCCCCAATGCAGATTTTATTTGATTCAGTAAGAAGTGTGCTTTGGATTGGAGTTTGCTTATTTTTTCCGTGTTATGGGTACAAGAGAAGGGGGGAAAAAGTTAGTTAAAACTACAAACTTAATCTGGTTATGTGAAGAGGGAAAAGTGTTCTAAGTGCAACAACCCAAATATTTTTTTATTAAAGAATACACCATTAACAATACAGACTGAAACAGTAGCAATAAGCTACTGCTGAAAGATTGGCAATTTTAAGTCAGATAAATCTGGTATTAAATAAGCAAAAAAGTCTGAGCCACTGACCACACCTCAAAGATGATTTAGGTAAAAATACAGGCGTTAGAGAGTACACAGCCTACGTACTGGGTACAAAATACAATAAAAATGAAATGTTAAAACAAAATTCCTTACGTTATGTGGCAAGTATAGCTCTCAGAAGAATCCATTCTGAAATGCAGATTAAGGAGAAAGAAAACTAGAAGAAAAGTTTCAGAGAAACATTCTTTCGACCAAATTTTATTCAACGGCCAGAAAAGCATTTCCTCATTCACGCTGTTGCCAGCATCACTTTATTTACATACAGTCTAAATGGCTTCCACAGCTATAGGATCCTACAGCTGGTTGCAGAATAGCAGCCTTTTTAATGTGCTAAGTAGAAACAGCAGGCAGGTGAGCACAGCCCTGCCAAGGGGAGCCAAGAGGTTTGAAAGATGACAGCATTTTTAAGTATTCCTAGTAACATGAAAGGAGATAATGCACAGGGCATGGATTCTGTGATGTGGGAGTGACCGAAATGTCCGATTGGTGACAGATTCATTCAGGCAGCCTTCCTTCTCACACAGTGCACAACATCAAGGAAGAGTCACGGCAGTTTTAGAAGTGCCTGTACTGCTGACAAGAGAAAGTCAGGGTTCACTGAAGCGATTAAGACTGCAACATAATGAATAACTAAAGCTAAACAATGCACATATTCTGATTTCACTTCACAGGCATCTCAAAGATTCTCCCATATTATCTTAAAATGCTCAGTACTACGCAGCACAACGAGCTAGACAGTCTCAGACAGCAACTAAAAGCCTCCCAACTGTCCTGGTCTGATGACACCAACACCGTGACACAAACAAACCTACAGTGCCGTTGGTATCAGTAAAGCACATTTGTTCTGGGCTGGGATGCATTAAGGATGTAAGTTTTACTGGCAATTACAGTTTGAACCATTACCTGATGTTTGCACGGTAAGGCACCTGCATTTCACTGACTGGATCACATGTACCTCTTTGGCAGCAGGTTAAAAGGAGAAAACTAACGCTGATCACTGCAATGAAGGTGTCGGGACAGAAACATAACTAAAGATCATGGCTAAATTCTGGCCAGAGGAGTCTGGCAGCTCATTTGCTTAGGGAAAGCCACTGCTGTTATACTGGCTGAGCACAAGTCAGTCAGCGAGGGCCATCTGTATTTTAAGACAGATGCAGGGAGACAGCGACCCAGTGCACTCACCATGCACCCAGCTTGTATTAACACAGCGAGGTGCTGCATTCACCTGCAGGAGCACGCTAGACAACCTCCATGCAAACCTCTGTGCCCATGAAATGTTGCTCTTCACCTCCCTGAGACAGACATATACTCCACAACAAGAAAGTGATACTTCACAGTGACCCAAAGGCGCTCTTAGTAGAAATAATTCCACTTCCATAGTGAAATGTTACAACGAGAGGAAGGCTTTCATAAAAATAAGTACATTCCCCCCACTCCCCCCCCATTTTACTGGTTATATATTCATCAACACAGTGGAAAGAATCCAGTAATAACACCTAGAACAAACTGCTTGCCATTTTTATCTCAGTAGATTTCCAAAAGATCCATACAAAAAAACTCAAGTGTCATTACCAGTAAGCATTAACGAGATCTTTGACTAAGATTCCACAGTGCTACTGATTATTCCTCACATGGACTCACTGGACCACAGACCTCGTAGGCTTTAACCTGCAGTTTGTGGTGCCACTGCAACAAGGAAAGAATTCCAACTGAGGAAGCAGCAGCAAGAGCAAAACTCAAGGCACATTTATATAAACGAAAGCTCTTCTGTTTCTATAAAAACAGGCAATGAAATATACAAAATAAGTAGAATTCTCTCCATCCAACCAATGTACATCTGCCTTCAGTCTTTCCTGAGGCACTAGCGGAGCACGAGGAAGAATCACTGCTACCACATTTTCAACATTCACTCTTTGTTAGCAAATAAATTAGACTTACTAGTGCAAAGCGAAAAAGAAGTCTGGCTGTTTTTCGGATTTTGGGGGTTGGTTTGTTGTTTGGGGTTTTTTGGGGGGGTTTGTTTGCTTTTTTTGCTTTGCTCTGGTTCTTCATAAAAAATTAGCATTTGCACAAGGAAACAAGCAGCTATGTATCTGCCAAATTAAATCTTAAAATAACTGTATACTGTACAAATATACATTGTTAAACATTTACAACTTGAAGTCCTGACGATGAAATTCACTGCTCTTCCAAGCAATACAGCTATCCAACTTTTATTTTCAAAAGCTCAAAGCTGTCAGGTGTAAAGTCCCCTGCACAATTAGGGACAGGATGGGAAAAAGATGGATCTACTGATAGTGGTGGTATCAATAGAAGGGAGTTCCAGGTGTGCTAAATAATTTAAAATACAGTCCTTGCTAGACCGAAATCTGGGAAAAGATTTTCAGTAATGAGCCACCAGTAAAGTCAGTGAAAGGTCTTTCTTCGCTTGGCACTGTTTGAGTCTCTGTGCTCTAGCAATTCCTCTGATGTTCTCCTTGTTAAACCACGATAGTCTTTGTCCCACTTACTGCTGTTGCTTTGACCTCCTTCACTGTAGGCTCTCGAACCGCTTTTCAATACAGAAGCTCTCTGGTCACCCTCGTGCCACGCTGTGTAAGGTGACGTGGAAGGCACGTCACGTTGTCCCATTGTTTGCTGGGGCTTCTCAGAAGTTTCTGCTGTGGAAATCCGATCCCTGGCAGATGAGGACACATTGAGGCCTTGTTGTGAGGTTGATCCTGGTTTGCTCTGGGCTGTCCGACTGCTGTCTTTTGAGGCCTGCTCCTTCCCCTTTTTTTCAGTTCTACTAGCCATACTTGCCAGTCTTGGGTCCCGTGGTTTCTCTTGATCGGCAGGAAGCGCCGGTGCCTCCACGGGTACGGAGGCACTGCCTCTTCTGGAGTCTGCAGCCTGAGCCCCCTGGGGCTGCTGGGGCCTTCTGCTTCCTTGGGGCACTGCATGGCCAGCGCTAGCAGGCATGTTCCGTGGGCTGCTGGCCTCCCCTGGATTTGCAAGCTCACCTGTCTTGCTGCTGGAAGTACAAGCCTGCAATACTGGAGGTTTCTTTGTCCCTGAGCTGGGTGGGAGCTGTACTGTTGGCTTAAGCTTCAAAATCTTAAGAGCATCTTTCCTGTAGTTTTTTTCTGATGTCTTGATAATGGCACCTCTTTTCTGAGCATCCTGAATCAACCCATTCCAGTCTTTATTGTCCTTTAAAAAAAGAGAAAAGACACCCCCCCCAAAAAAAGAAAACCGTTATCAGAAAGAAGTCAACACAAACGGACAGAGGTGTCAGAGGATGCACAACCTCTTTAATCAAGATACCTGACACAACTGTCATGGAAACCACTGTAATGTTCCTTCTGGAATGGAAGAATCTTATGTTTCACTTGCAAAACAGCAATAGGCACTCTGGCTGCTGTAACACAGGGAAGGTACTTTCAACCATCAGTGAGCTACTACTTAAAATGATAATTTCTATATTTATGCAGGCCAGAAGAGTTCTCTCATACAGAGTGAAACGGGAGCATGGCTTCAATGCCCTCTAGCGGTGTAGCTACCACCCCCCACCCTGGGACAGAGAATGAAAATCCAGTACTGTAAGACATTACATCTATTCAAGACCACTCCCTACACATTCAGTAGGCCTTTACAGTCCCCCAAATATGCAGTTCTGTTTCAGAAACACTCTGTTTCAAACGAGTACAAGCAAAGAGTGTCCTCAGAAACCACAGGACTACACAAAGTAGTGTCAAAAACAATAATATAAAAGTCAGGGGAATGTTTTGGGCTGGTTTGGGTGTTTGGTTGCTGGTTTATTTAAAATCATTTTCCTTGCTCAAATTATCCAGTAACAACTGCAATAGCTGGAGCAACAGTAAGGATCAAGCAGAAAATTATCTCTGCCATCATCCCATCTTGTGCAGATAGATTTTTTGCAACCCCCACACTTGAATTGTAAAGGACTGTGTTACATTTAGTTACTAAAAATACTGTGAGAGTAATTTCTAATTTTCCTTCTTGGAAGCAAGGAAAACAATCCTGTTTTTTTAAAGCCTGTAGGACAGTTACAGCCAAAGCTTTCAAAGAGAACCCTTCAGAGGCCTGGATTGTACTAATTTAACAATGCACAAGAAAAGGGTCCCCCCTTTCATAAACAGGAGCAGTCTGAGGATGGTTTTCACTTCCCCAACCCTGACTTGACCTAAAAGGGTGAATTCACAGAAGATCATCTGATTAACACTGTACCTACCATGAGCGTTTTCAGTCTTCCAAGGATGAAGAGGCTGTATCTGGCTCGGGTAATTGTAACATTCAGACGCTGAAGACTTGCCAGAAACCTAGGTGACAAGACAAAACTAAGCTCCTAAACTACTACTTTCATGAGGTGTGTTATGAGAAAATGAGATAATATTCAATTTCAGTGAAATGAAGATAACAGAAGCAGTTAAAAAGAAGGCAGTAGTTCATGACCCATTCCCAGATCCCACTGCAGCAGCCCTGCCTTACATGAAGGGCTTTGTATGAATTGTGTTTTCTCTCTTTCACCACTCTCATTCCTCGCAGGGAATTCCAGTTCTTTCCAGCTCTTGCCACTGACGTTTCCTTTCTTAGAGCAAATCCCTTCTTAATGCCAACCACTGCTTCCTTAAATGTTCCTCAAAGTACAGAAGACATCAACCTCACTTCACCTATCAAGACTTTAAGCTTCTTTTTGTCTTGAACTGAAATAGATTAATAATATTTGGCATGATTAATGGGGAAATTTTCTACTGAAGTACTGAATGCTGGGCATGAATATTTTATTTTAAAGGTGACCTGCAGTAGAAGCCCATGAAGGAAGACTTTTGCTTTGTCATGCTTCAACACTGAAATGTATATTCCTTGCAGAAGAAAATTTTCATAGTCCAAATGTGAGTTTAGTCTGGTTTTGTGAGATGAGAAATCAAGGTACTGAGACCTAGACAAAGAAATGCTTAGCGTATTCTTAAAGGTTAATTTCTGTTAGCGCTTGTTTACCAAAACTCAAAAAGTTTGTGAAACTGATATCAACTGTTTCCTCTCTAATGACAAAGCTCACAACACCCACAGCTCATTCTACACTAACAAAGCATGCAATAAAAAATCAAGTCTTTGTGCAACTTAGCTTGAACAGATCCAACATCAATGCCTAGTACTGTGGTCACGGCACTAATACCTGCTCTTCTCAAATTCACAACCCCTGCAGTAAAGTCTGCAAGAGCCCCAGAGCCACCCCAGAAAATTTGGGCAGCACAGGAAAAGAGATGAGAGAGGCAGAATGCAGACCATGGGAGTGGATCCAGTAGCACAGATATTAGAGTTCTCTAGGTCTTGCTATCTGGAAATACCACTAAGTATTTCTAAATGCTTTTAAACCTGAAAGACAAAATCATTTTCTCAGGAAAGGAAAAAAGCCTGTTGTCATTTCTTGGAGAATTTTCTCCTCCCTTTGCAGGTTACTTTCAGTGTACATTTAATGCTGCACTAGCAACCTTGGAGACCAGAATACTTTATTCAGCTACAGATCATAGGTAAGGGGGATGTCAACTTTCCCATCACACCTTGCCAATGACACTAGACCCTGAAATGAGATGTCCAAGTCATCAGTATGTACAGCTAAGACTGCCAAAGCTGTAATATATAAACCTTCAACTGTTCTTTTGGAAAAGTCCCATGTCAGACAAAATAATTGGCAGGTTCTAGCTGCCTTCAGTTTCCAAACTCCAACCAGATTAAGAAATCTCTGAAAAGCATCATTGTTATTTACTAAAGGATTTGGATTCTTTCTCTTCCCAAAGTAGCCTGGATCAGCACAATTAAAAGCCCTTCATCTAGCAATTAGAAAATTAGCATCAGAGAAACGTAAGTAGCTTAGTGAAAAGGCTTCCCATAATTTGACTTAAAAGCCAATGAACTATAAGAAGGCACATTTCGATTACCATTTTTTGAATTAAAATGACCAGGAAGTTAAAGAAACAAATCAAGAACTGCTGTAGCAGTCTGGAGTTAAGCAGCACACCCAGTATCTAGTTCCTTCTGTTTCAGATGGGAAAAACCCATATAAAACTACCAAGTTTGCGACCTCGAATCTTCCTGCAAACCTCCCAATTCAAAAGACAAGTGCTTCCACCTACAAATCAAAGATCCAGCTCATCTGTATCATATTCCTAGCAACGCATTTAACTAGTTAACAATACTTTTACAGAATGCTATATTAATAGGATAGTGACAGCCACAGAAAACAGATTTCATTTAGAGAGCAGCATTCAGAAAGTTACAACATGTATCAAAAGTTACAAGAAAAATAACTGCTGCAGTACAAATGCAGAGCCAAGTTCCCAAGGCCAATCCTGCCAAACTGAAACAGTGACAGGCTTAAGGGATCCATGCAAATTCATCAGCACGCAGTGCAGAACTCAATACTTAGCATTTCCATGTCCCTTTTGTTCAGAGATCTCGAACCAGTAACATTCGTTCACGCATTAAGATACCCTTTAATTTGCTGGCTGTAGTGACTTGTTCTCTAATAACTTTCTTGCTGGTCATATTAAAAATAAAATGACTATCTCTGGAGTGTCATTGGAAATGGCATTTGCAAATCACTGAAGAGAAACATACCCAATTGACCCTTTAGTGTGGTTTGCCCGGACGCACGTCACTATGATGCAGTCTTTCTCTCGTCCCTGGAATGCATCCACTGTATCCACTTCTCCTGGGCTGTTGAAGAAAGAATTAGCAAGCTGCTAAATCATGTTAGTTGAATTTTTAAGCAACACATTGATGCAAATAGCCTAAACACCATCCTTAGTGATCAGCTGTCAAAATAACCCAGGGTAAATTTCTGCTTCAGTGTGTGAGAAGATTCAGTGTATGAACCTAAAGCTAAATTCCCTTTTCTGAGGCCAGCATCGCTGTTGAAAAGCTGTTCAGGTCCATGTAGCTTGGAATTTGAGGTTTTCTTTTAAATCAGCTTTATTCAGAACAGCAATATAATCAAAGCATATATACAAGTAACAACTAAGAAATGGTCCAAAGAGGCCATGCCTGCTTTAAGCAAAAGGCCTGCACGCCAATGACAAAGTACACATTTTAGTAGTACAAAGAAAAGTTTGAGTTTTTGCCATAATTTAAGAGGATAAACAAAGGACTAACATGCAAAAGTCAAGTCCCATTTGAAAATTCAAGGGGTTTTTTACCTGTTATTCTTAAACACTCTGTCCAGTTGATCTTGGATTTTCTTCTTTTGTGCACTGTAAGGGGTAATTATTCCAATGCGACGAAGACCCAGATCTTTCCTTTTTTCTTTAATTGTTCTAATTAATTCCATCACCAGCTTCACTTCCTGAGGATTACTAAAGGAGCTGAACAAGACATAGTGGAAACATTGCAGAAATATATTTGACAGCTCTTTCAAAGTCAATGCTTCAGCCCAATTTGTAGGGGGGACTGCAAGTCAAAGCCCCGGTTCTTGAAATTTTGCAGCCTCCTCCACGTAGAACTTTGCAAGCAGGCCACGAGGAGCAGCTAACAAGAAGTGTTAGCCGTGACACACTGCACCTAATGTTCCCTTAAAATTACATAGTTTTGCTTTCCTTACAGATTAGGTAAAAGGGAGGACTGAGCCTGCCACCTTCTGGCATTACCTCAGCAGGCAGCTATGAAAGGATAGTCACTGATAAGAAAATAAACTGGGAACTCAGGAACTGTTGTAAGAGCTAGCAGAGACTGTGTAGGCATTCACTGGCATCTAGCAGATAGTCAAACCAGGATCAAACCTGGTTTCAGATTTAAAAAACCCAAAACCCCTTAACACATGCTTTAGTAAACAAGTTTTTCTGTAAAATCAAATCAAATTCAAAATGCAGTCCTGGTTACTTAATGTATATTGGGAACAATAGAGGAGAGAAGACGACTCCTCTGCAGGTAATTAATTCTCAGTAAATCTAAAATTTGGCAGAGTAGAATGCAGGACTTACTCATTGTCTCGCTCCTCACGACCATCTCCTACATCAAAAATAAGGTAGGGCTGGAATGGCCACTCTGAAGAACATCTGTTCTCTTCTGTTGCTCTGTAAATAACATTTTTATGACCAGGCAGCCATAAAGAAATTCTAAGAACTGATACTTCGATTTATTTACACCATGGTTATCAAACACAAGCAACTTTCAGCTTTTTTTCCAGAGTCCTTAATTTCCACTGTTACCTGCATATCCTGAGGCCCAAAAATGAACTCTTAAGCAATAAGTCTGCTCAGTTTTAAGTGATCTAGTTAACTTATGTATCACAGCTGGCACCAGCAACTGGAATGCAAGTTTTCTCCCATGAAGCATCTTATCCTCCCCACAACCTCAAAAATTTTTAGACTCAAAAGAATATCCTCATACGAAAAAGCGTCTTTGAAATACGCCCTGCTCAGAAAGGAGAGCAGAGAGATACTCACTTGTCAGTCTTTAGAGTCCTGCCATAAATATATTTGGAAGGGAAGAGGCAGATGTCAGGGTGCATCCTGTACTGCAGTGTCAGCTGCACAACTGGCAGGCTTCGTAAAACATTCCTCCGCACTTGCTCCTCCAGGTGCCTGTGCAGGCGTGCCATCAAGGACTGATCGTACCCGTATTCCTGAGCTTTCTGACAGAGGAAAAACATGAGATTGATTAGGTCACAAATTAAGAATAGAAGTTTGCTTTTTGGACTTAAAACTATTTGGTATTTTCTTTTAAAATTCTAAATCATTGACAAAATGACAGCTACATGCATTACAGTTTTCTATTTGTGTTAGTCTTATTATTTCATTACAGATCACCTTCATAAATCTGAGTATTTGTCAGTGTTGTCCTCAGCAAGACAACTTTCCTTTGTGAGTCACAACATAGTAAAATCTTAAAAAACATCAACAACAAAAAGCAAGATCTTCCAGGTGGGATCTCGTTAAACAAGCACAGAGCCTCCAGACAATTTACCCTTCTAGAGAAGCCAGCCTTGTTTTCCTCCTTTCTTTATCAGATGTTTAAAACATTCCTCCTTACAGTTGGATACAAGAAAGTGCTCCTGTATGTTCATCCACACAACACATGCACAGGGTGAGGAAGTCCTCATACAAAAAGGGTGTGTTCATCCTCCATTCCTTAAGGAACGTGACACTGACTGAAGCTCACATAACAGAGCCTCACACAACAAAACATCCGTCACAAACCAAGTGCTGAGTTGCACCAAAGTTTATGTTACCGCAGCTACTCTTAATGGTGCGTGAAATCAGTTTCAAGCTACACCGGGAAAGTCTATAGAGGCTGCACTCGCACATCTGTATTAGTTTTACGCACACATTTGAAGGCAGTATTGATACGGTCTCCACATAACAGAGACTAAACTTGGCAGAGCAAAAGTTACTACCTGATACACATCATGATCTGACACTGAAGCACCTTTTTTCTTTTTCTACATATTTTCTATAGATACTCTTATACTATATCCACTATATAGCATTAAAAAAAATACAGTTTGAGCACTTACTATTGATTTTACTGTAGGAGGGAGCTGTTTGGGATCTCCAACAAGGACAAGTTTATTACAGCGATGGATCAGTGGAATCAGTGTTTCAACTTCACAGGACTGCCCTGCCTTTTGTATACGCAAACAAGACAAAAAGTAGAAGTTGTAAGCAAAGGAGTGGAGGGAAGTACGTTAAATTTCCTGTAACAGAGCCACAATAACTCAGAAATGCTTTTTAAGGCTTATAAAAGAAAAGAAAAATTATTCTCTCTCTCTCCCCTAATAAAAAAAATCCAAACAGACTTTTCTTTTATTATAAATATGCAGAGCAGATAGAGATACAACCCAACCATCTGGAAACCTCTATAGCAAGAGCCGTACTTTAGCCATGACTTAAGTAAAAGCCATCTGCCGTAAGAGCACCAAACAAGTCAGAAAAAGAAGTAATTAAAAGTTACTCTTTCTTCTTACAGCTCTACGTGGCAGGACAGGCTCGTGATCAGTTAAAAGGTGGGGATGGGACAGTCAACCCACAATATATTACACCACCAGCCAAACAATCACAAGTAGCTTAAGCAGAGAACAAGGCAGAGCTTTAGAAGTGGAACATGCTGTAGTTCTAAATAGCTTTACTGACCTCATCCACAATGACACAGCTGAAAGGATCAAGTCCTTGCCGCCAAAAAGCAGATTCCAACAGACTTCCCCCGCTCGTACTCAGCGTGCAGCAGATGATGTCGGACTCCAAGATGATAGCCGTCTGTACTTTCTGAGAGTGCCCCCGCGCCTTCAATACAACAGGACACCATGTCTCCTCTTTTCTTTCAGTTCTCCTGAACCACCTTAGAGCAATTTGTTACTGCCTGGAGAACTCTAATGACCAGACAGATCACGTGTAATACATCATCCCAACAAAACTATCTCCAACATTATAAAGTCAAAAGCTTGCTTAACTGAAGTGACACTTTTACTTTAAATTACACTTTGAGGAAGCAAACTGGAAAGAAGTATTCCTGTATCTCTACAGCTATGCAATCTACACACAGTAACTGCAAGCAGAGATTAGTTTGCCATCACATTTGTGACTCCAAGCCTCCGTGACTGTTAAGAGTCAGCATATATTTGTTAAAGAGGAACCTTTAATTCATCTCATGGTTCATGTTACTCAGCCTTAATTACTCATTTTGCTATCAGTGCCTATTTCTACTTTCAAACACCTCTCTTTACACACAGACAAAAAATTCTTCCAGTCGTTGCTTTACTCAGAAATCTTCAAAAATATCTCTTGATCCCAGTAGGACTGCAAGGGGCATGAACGTGGTGAGGAAGATACATCCTAGAACATGAGAACGTGCATGTTTCTATTACCTTCTTTGCTAAATACACATTTTGTTTAAAATTAACTGTAAGAGTCAATATTCCAAACCTGGGTTCGTTGCATTATGCAGCCAGAGTATGCCTGGATTTCACACTAGGCTGACCATAACTTACTCAGCTCACAATCTTGATCTATTTACCTACTACTTTATAAATACTCCCAGCCACACCAAAACCAAATCTGCACCACAATTGAAGGATATCAAGTATACAAATAGATTAGTTGATGTTTATTGAAGAGCTGCCATAAATTCCTACCTCCTTTAGTTGAGAAGCAAGCTGCTGTCTCTCCTTTGAAAGCCTGCCAATTTCATCATCTAACATTTGACTCTAGATAGGGGGGGAAATAGAAATAATATCAGGAATAATTAACACACATTTCCCACATACCTTTTTTCCTCCCATACCCTAATTAATTTCCTAATCATTTAGACTTGTTCAGTCTTTTAACATCAAACATGTCTGAAAAAGCAGATCAGTTTCTTAGTAAACGGTCAATATATTTAGACTTTCCACACAATACTACACTTCACACTTCTGTGCAACTGGGAAAGTCATTTACCATCAGAAATCTGTGATTTGAGCACAAATGCCTAATTTTTAGACAAAAAAAAAATTGAAAACTTCAGTGCAACACACATCCCAAAATCTCAGATTTCAAGGTACTACTTCCAGTTAAGCAGAGCTTTGAAGTACACAAGTTAAATCATTAAGAAATATGGTTACACCAGTGATAGAAACAAGTGAAGACTACTGAGCGCTAGAGCAAGAAGTGGCATGACTGACCTGCTGAAAATACCAGTACAACTAGACCCACACAAAATCCTGATGTAAAGTTCCTCATTCCCTTCCACGGTGCTAACCAACACTTCCACTACTTGAAAAAGCAGGTGAAGAAACAGTTACTGCTCAGAGATGGCATTAAAAGAAAGAGTTCTACACTCATTGTATTCAGTTACGAATACAAAACAACACGCAAACAGGATTAAAAATACTATTCTCTTACTACCTCCCTCTTCTCACATCTGTGCATGGCACGCTGACGAGACAGCATGTCCAACTTTTGATCCAGAGCAGCTTTTTTCTTCTGAATATCCTGGTCATAGTCAGATGGCTTTCGTTCTATAATAAAACAAAGGCAAACATACAGGAGGAACATAAAAACTATGTTACGATAACACTTGCTCTCAGTCATGCATCTTAACTTACTAAGAACAAATGGAAAAACTTATTTTTTGTTGCATTTTAGCTTTTTCTATTCGAGTCTTATCTTGTAAAACAAAGATAATGAGACTTGGTTCCAACCGTAGCTCTCAAATGCTGCATAGCCACATTGCTGTAAAATGATGGCTTTAACACACATTTATAATTTATTTTTAAAAAATAATAAAAGCTAAACAAGCAGCTTATTTATTTGGTTTTGCTTAGATATTAGGCCATATGTAAGTTAATACTTTCCCACTAAGACAGAGAAAAACAATGCTTAGGAACCAACACCACAGAAAAATCTTTTACCAGATCTTCCTTCTTAAAGGACACACAGTCCCAAGTGTAAAACACAATCAAGTTCTTAAAGAAGACTGAAGAAAAGTCTGATTTACATGTTACTTACTCATTCTGTGTTCAACTTGCTTATCCAGGCTAAATCCCCGAACTTCACTGTTGATTGCCTTTTCAGCACCAAGTCGCACTAATTTGATATCACCACAATTTCCTGTTTACAAAAATCAGAGTCAAAATAATTATATATTGCTCCAGTCATCTCTGCACTGTGGTATGAGAGAAAAAAAAAATTAAACATCAAACAAGGCTTTTCCTTTTCTGTTTTTCAGGGGTTCGCAACAATTTGTTTGTGCTTATATAAATGCAGTATCAGTAATTCCAAACTCAAAAAAAAAAAAAAAAAAGAAGAAANAAAAAAAAAAAAGAGAGAAAAGACATTGCCTACTTTTCAGTAGTGGCCAGCAGTTAAGAATGTTACTTTGAATTAACAGAACTACCTCTTCCCTCAAGCTTCTTTATCTAAAATTTACAGATAGAAAATTACTGAGTACCATCAGTAATGCAGCTGTAAGTCAATACCAAATTAATATCGGTATTGATGTCAATGTCTATATAAAAGACAAAGTGCAATTTGCTTTAAAAAAAAACCCATAATACACCTTTTAGAAAAACACATTAAAATTAATCACAGTATGAGGATGTACCAGTCATGTTCTGCAGGAGAATAAAGCTGCTTAGAGTAGCATTTAAGTATTATATGTAATCAACTATTCCAGTTTCTCCTTCCGGTTTTGTCTATTTAACATATAAACAGAATTTTAAAATGAACCATACCCAAAGGCTCCTGTTTGTTTTGGCATTTTTCCTTAAATGCAACGATGATCTTTTTCATGAGTTCATCTACAGCAGCATTTGATGGTGCACAAACTAGAAAACGGTTTGGCTTGATCTTGGAATTTGTTTTTTGAGATGCTTTCTCATTCCTAGTGTTCTGTAGATTAATTAACAATAAACCAAAACAGGCTCTTTAGACTGTTGCAATTTGTGATTTAAAAGCCAGACTATACGCACATCTTAATCAGCATGCAGAGCACGGGGACTACTGCACTTGACTATATCTTAAGGTATGCCATACTTTGACAAATCAACTGTATTAACACTATTTGCATAAATTCCCTTCAACAATTATGTACTTGATGAACCTACTGCATGCTAATATGAAAACCCTTAAGTGGGACTGGCCAAAAAGCACTCATTAATACAACAAAATATTAAGGGGTTTTTATGTAACAAGTGTTTATACTACTGATTGTGCCTGTTTTCTTGCTTTTACTCTGTACTTTTTACTTTTAAGTGTTTTACAAGATGCTCAAAAGGCATTATTTCCACCTTTAAATCTGTACTGTGTAGGGTGTAATTAAGTCAATTTAATGAATACACCCCCAGCAACTACTAATACTATACTTCCATTTACTTTAAGCTATCATTCACTTCAACTGGGAAACCAAACACCAGCACATGACAATCACATCCCATTCACTTACTTCTCTCAAAACACGAGACAGAAGTCCAACAATAGTTTTTGATTTCCCTGTTCCAGGTGGTCCATGGATGAGGCAGATCTTGGGAAGCCCTGGATGTTGCTTTATCATGGCATAAGCTGTCTCAATAGCTCTCTTTTGACCTTCATTGTATTCATTCACATCCGATGCCTGAAGGAACAGACAGGGGAAAAAATAATCAATTACTTAATGTTGATCAAACTTTCCATGCCCATTTAATGTATTTTCAGAATGTCCCCTGCCCCTCTAGCTAAGACTCAAAAAATTTAAGGGCATGGAAGCTTTTGATTCTAAGTTTGCTCTAGATGCACACCCAATCCCGACTCAAAAGCTGTAACAAAGGTTTCATTTACTCTACACACCTTTATTTTGCATTACCTTTTCCATACTACACCTTACTTCCTGAACCTCTCCAGTAAGGAAGAAAACTGAAAGCCACTCAAAGTGCACCACTACTATCTATGTCAATATAGCAGAAACACCTGAGCAAATTCAGACTCCTGTCTATCCACCCAACCAACCGACTCTGAAAAGCACAGTGCCTTAATGCTTTCAAAACTCCTCTGTTTGCACTTGGTCACCTCAAAAAGCAGCATGCAAAACCAGTTTCACAAAACTCATGAGATTCAAATGCCTACTTTTTCATCTCCGACTATCACTTCTAGCTGCAGGACTTACAGCGCTTTCTGAAGCTGTGGTGAAATCTCTGGGACAGAAATCACTGTAACTTGGATTTATGATGGGTTTAGCCAGGGGACTCCTGCTCAATAGTAGGAGACCTTTGAAAGTTCGGTGTGTGGTCACCAGGGAGCCAACTACCACACACTTCACTTGCTTATTTATGAAGAATGACAAATTGCCTCGAGTTTGCACAGAAAGATGACAGATGGTATGCTGCTCCTTTTGTCCTAATAAAGGGGGACAGAGGAAAAAAACCAAAAAAAATCACAAGTTGTTAATTCAAAGAGTATCCAAATTGTTAACTGAAAGATACTCAAATAGGTCACTCAAAGAATTCACCAGAAGTGGGTGCTGCCTTCTACTACTAAGGAGCCAAACCAAGAAACCCAAACCCCCTTCCCCTCCACCCCCCAAAAACCTCCAAACAAAAAAGAACCCCACCCAGTACTCTGTAAAACAACTCAGATCACTCTTTGAATTAGACAGCATTAATCTTGATACTTGGTAATCCTGGTAACACACAACTTCAGTTCCAGAAGATAGTGAAAATTTTAGTCCGTGAGACCACTGAAGTTCATGGCATTTTGTATCTTACAGCAATGCATTCCTAAAGACCTATGCAGAGCACTTATTCTGTTCTTACACGAAGTATTAACACCTGTATTGAAGGAAGTCCCTAGAAAAATGCACATCTGTAGCTTCAGTTCCTGGCTTTTTAGAAAGCTTCTAGCATGGAACAGACATGCTACAGTGGAAAAACCACCCCATTTCCTCTGAGGTAAGCAGTACACTACAACAAGCACCAGTCAGCTATGGAGCAGCATTTTACAAGTACCAAGAAGAATCCCGCTTTTATTTCAACCCCATTTACTTACTAGTTAAACAGCCAGACGCACGAGAAAATCGTGTCACGAGACCAACGTGATTCACTATATGGTCCTCCTTCTCACTTTCTTCCCCAAGGGTGTCTTTTTTCTTTCGGACCACCAAAAACATTAAGTCGTCCTCCTTTGGATGAAGCTGCTTTGCCAAATCGCCTTCTTGAAAATGAGCTACCCAAAATACATTTTAAAATTAGAACAGGAAAAGGAAAATGGCTACAATTACTTTCTGACTACACTGTATAGAAGATTAAACTGCAATTAACATATTGCATATACTTCAGTAATACCCATCTGTTAACTTTTAAAGCTATTAAAAGCTATAGCAAAAGACTAGTTTTAACTCCATCCTGCCTTCTTAAGCCTGAACATAGTATTGTATAAAAATAGAGCAATTCAAGGATTATTTTATTCACCAAAAGAAGCTGTAACAAAATGCCAAATGAGCAAGGTAGAAAGTATTCCAACAGCATTCATATAACTTTTTGTACTGAACACTTAAGGCACAAATTCCCTGCAAAATCCATAGTTCTGCTATGTACATTCTGTAAAATAGCAAATTCAAGATCCTTTCTGTATTTCTGAGAGCCACAGAACTCTTACCTGTAAAATCTGCTGTATTCGAGTCAGCACTGAAGTTCTGTAAGTGGAAGTAGTAATTCTTCTCTCTTCCTCTCTCCTTTTCTAGCCACTCTTGTGCCAGCTACAAGTTGGAAAGTAAAAGCTACATAAAAATACTTTAAAAGGCTTAGTGTATCAGAAGAATAGCTTATCATGACTGAAAGGGCAATCATACTAAGCAGAAATAAAAGAAAGCTAACAGACCATCAAGTACAAGCCATTAGAGTCTCACTCCTTTCTTTTTTCAACATATGCATATACATTACATATAAACACACAGGGCAAGCAAAAGCGCTTCCTCCCCAGCCGTCACTCATTTAATGTACTTTCTTACAAAGCTCCTCAAAATAAATGTGGGTTCCCCCTGCCTTGCATTTTTACCTTAAAATATCAATATTATCAGTATTGACTTCATTTTCTACCCTATCTCTGCAGAAGCGATGCAATGACTGAACTTGAAAGCGTACAGACTTTAACTGAAGGAACATGGTTTTTTCACTATTAAAATTAAGCTGTTCAGAAAAAAATGCTTCTCAGATTAACCTGTCCTCTCACGTAAATTCTCAACGTAAATCAAGACATTAGGTTTGTATCCTCATTTTAAAGATGCTGTCATTGAAAGATTTCTTAAACAAAGATTTCCAGGTTTAGCTTTATATGCTATAAAAAAAAGAGAGGAACCATGTCCTTTTTCCCTCCTTTGCATGCTACTGTGGATGGACACGCAAAAAAGCTTCACTGATGTGAGTACACTGACAGTCCCCAACCTTAAACGTAACTATCTAGATTATTTCCCCCAACTCATTCCTCTATTCAGATCTCTACCTGAACATTTTCAGAGAGGACATAAACTTGGTTTGTAATCTCTTGGTAAAAATTCCTAGGGTTGATGAAAGCAAACCAAGAGGCAGATAGCTATACTTACTGTTTCAAAGGCATTTAGCATCATCAAGGGGAAAAATGTGTTAAAATAGTCATTGTATCCATGAAATTGGACAGGAACAGAGGCTACTAAAGAGTGCAGGAGACTGCTTGGGGGTCCAAACTGGCTGCAGTTTGCAAACATTTCGTACGTCCACTTTAGGACTTCATTAACAAAGATACTGTGATCACGCTGCTGAACGCCAGAAAAGGAAGAATATGCTTCTCTGGTAGGTCTGCTGTAAATATTTGAAGCATTGTCGTTCTGTCTATTTTGCGGCTGGAGAACATTTTTAGAAATAGAGGGTTGAGGTACATTATTGAAACTTGGAGATTTGCATGTTTGATTTCCTGTTGGTATGGCCTTTGCATTTGGTGGCCTGGGTACCACCGGTCTGGCCGCAATCACTTTGCTTTTTGAAGCTGGTGACAGCCTTTTAACATCTTCAAGATCCTTGCTGAAGGCTGCATTCCGTGAAGAACTTGCTGAGCTGAAAATTTTGGTAGTGGAAGGCTTTCTTGTTTTAGAAGGTGGCAGGAGAGAAGGTTTGGCAAACAAGTGATCTCCTCCCGAGCTGGTGGCTGAATGCTTACTACAGTACTCTCCCGTTTTTTCCACTTTTTCTATACAGTCTTTGTACTTACATTTCACAATAGTCAAGGATTCATTCTGCTGAAGGTTTTCAGCAGTATCCATTTCCTCAGGTTTTTTACTAGCGATAGTAACACCTTGAACACTTTCCTCCTCGGAGCATAATTCCATATCCACAGGATCTAACTGAGTTAAAAACAGATCGTCATCATCTTCACTGTTTTCATCTGGGTTAGATTCATTTTCATTTGAAGTTGTCTTCTCACTCTCAGGCTGGACAATGCAACCTTTTCCTGAAGGTTCCTCTTTACCATCTCCAACAAGTGCAGCAGAAGAGAGACTTGAATCCACAGGTGCAGGAGGAGCCATCATGCTGTTATCCTCTGGTTTTCTGCTCCAGTCTGAAGAACAAGGCATTTTAGAGAGATAAGTCTCCTCCTCCGTAGAGGAGACTTCAAGTTTTCTCTCATCTGCAGAGAAAGAGTCAGTCTCCTCCCTTTTTTTCTCTCTTTGGTTTTCAACAGATCCCAGTTGAAAACTTCTGGGCTTTTGTTCCGTAGATTTTGCACCCACTTTGCTAACTTTTCTGTTTCTACTCTCAGAACGTCCTGCAAGGTTTTTCCCTCTGACGCTTCTTGTGGGCCTTGTCTGTCTAAAAAACTGAAGGTCTTGAGAGGCTAGAAATTTTTTATTATGTTTTACAGACAAATTCTGAGGAGCAATTTCTTTAATCTTCAGTTTCTGTGCAACTCTCCCTGCAGCTTTACCATAGCTTCGCAATTGAGCTACACTCTCTAAGGAGCGCTGGGATAATTCAAATGCTTTGCGGGGTGCCTTTTTCAGACCAAGTTTTTCTACAGTTGATGCTGGTGCAGGACACTGCCTAACCTTCCTTGGAGGAACCACAGCAGGCATTGACCTGCCAGGTTTTGACATACTTTGAGGTAGTTTTTTATTTTGTGCTGGTTTTAGAAATGGAGGTTTTTTAGGACTTTTTTGGGTAGTTCTTGCTACCTTAGATTTTGCTATATTCTTCCGTGGGCTCATGCTATTTTTCTTAAGTGCCAACTTTGAAGCTAATGAGATGTTAGATGTAGATGCTCTGGGTTCAGTCAATTTTGGGTCCAGGGTGAAGTCTTTAGCAATAGCAGCAGCTTTGTCTGCAGAATTCTCCAGCTGATCTTCTGCATTTCCCTTACTAATAGATTCTTGTAATGTGGGATTAGTTACTACTTCTGCATTATCAGCTTCTTTCTGATGAGGAGTATCTTCTATCTGCTTTTCTACCAAGTTGGCTTTTTCTTCCATGCTATCCTCACTGATGTAATCCACATCATAGCCCCATTCATTTGTGTGATCGTTCAGTAAGCTATCTGAATTACTAGCATCAACCGATGTTGAAGCATTATCTTGTTTATACTCTTGAGTTGCTTCCATACTATACGCTTGAGTATCTGGCCAAACTGAAAAGACATCACCTTCTGTTTCAAATTCAAAGTACTGAGACTCACAGTCTTCCAGTGACAAGGGAGAGCTTGGCGGCGTCTTTGATTCTAATTTGGTATTACTATCAGAAATGCTGCTGGAAGTTGAAGGTTGCTTTTCAGGACACACACTTTCATTCTTTTTTTTTGTTTCCTCCTTGTCAACCACAACTACTTCTTCATCAGAAGAGTCTGAAATTATGATGACTTGATTGTCAAGGCAAACTGCACCACAGGGAGACTTGGTACTTTGGCCATCATAGGAAGATCTTACAGCACCTTTCACTTTCCTTTTAATATCACACACATTATGATGTACCAAGCTTTCTTGGCTTGAATCAAAGTGAAAATTGACACTTTTGGCATAAGCAGCTAAACATAATTTACTGAGTTCTCTGTCAACCTGGGAGTCTGTTGAAGTATTATCTTCAGAAACCATCTCAACAAAATCCTCCTCTTTCTTCCTCACAGAATCGTTTTCTCTCTTGAAATATTTTGAAAATTTGAACAACCTGTCAGCTGATTCACACTTCACTGACAGTGGCCTAATCTGAGCAGTCGTGTGGGATATATCCCTCTGGTTTTCAGAGCTAGGTGGAACATGACCATTTGCTGAAGTTTTAGCCATAGAGAATGTCTTTGAAATTTGACCTTTAGAGTCATATTTAACCACGTCATTTAAATTAGGCTGTTCCCACTCCAAAGTTTGTACATCGCTGTCGGTCTTAAACACAGACTTCAACAATGAACTTGATTTTTCTTCAGTGGATACTTTTTTCAGTAAGGTGTCACTAATCCCTGGAAGAAAGATACTGTCATCTTTGTTTTCCTGCATACCAGGTTCATTTTCAAAGGAGCTAACACCATCCAGTGGTGTGTCTTTTGATACCTGTTTAGTGTGGGCCAGTCCAGTCTGAAAAGCACTGTTGACACTTTTTTCACAACTCCTTGAAGATGGAGTATCAACAGAGATTTCATTTTCACACATCGTATTCACTCTCTGGTGTTCATGACAATCTTTGCTCGTACATGGATAGCCAGCGCACAACTTAGGTTCCTCCATCTCTGCTTTTGAAGCACTTATTGCTAAACTGCAGTTTTTCAAGTCGCATGGCTTTGCTGGCTGTGATTCTTTGGAGAGCCATCCAATTTTCTCTATTTTACTTTTCAAACTTACGAGTCTCTGTGCATCTACTTTAAATTTTGAAGATGAACTGGGAGACGTATTGCTTTCCTTGATACCTGAGCTGTAAACATGTTCTGGAGAACCAATACAATTTTGAGTAGCCAGACGCACTGGTGTTACGGATCCTGCTTCACATTTGTTTTCCAACTCTCCCCCTCTTCCAAAATCTGAACACTGAGCATTTGGATTAAAGTGCTGATTATCCGTATCAAATTTCCCTGACACAAGATTATTGTCTCTATTTTCCTGAACTTTCCCACATACTTTTGTTGCTAAAGAGTTCTGTGGGCAGTCATATTCCTGAGTTGGGAAGTCATTAAGTTCCTTTTTAATATTCATGCAGAGGCCTTCTGTGGATGTCCAAGATCTTGAACTTTTAGATGCATCTCTACATTCCTCTGCTGAGGCGCTCTTTCTTCTAGCGAAAAGGCTCTCTTGACAGTCTTCATCTCTGTCTTCCTTCATGACAGCAAATGGCGAACTAAGGTCACCGCTACCATGCATGCTCATCTTGCATCCATCATCATTTGCACTCTTCTCTTGCTTTACAGAAATGGTAGGCAAAGTTGTGGAGTTTGCATTGTTTCCTACAGGCACAGAGGTATTCACTGCTCTGCTCTTTATGCTTCTTATAACTTGCTTTAAACACATTTGTAATTCATGGGTTTCCTGGATGTTCAGCTGCCAACCTAAAGATAGATTTCCTCGCAGAAGAAGATTGAGTTTGTCTAGGTATTGCTTGCAAAGAGAATGCTGCCCAATTTGATAGCCTTCTCTAAGAAGGCTGCGTATCAGCTGCACGCAGGCATGCTGCACAGAGTTAGAAGCTTGTGAAGATACTGCTGATAAACCTCTCCCACAGTGTCCAGATGCTTTTTCAGTGCACCGTGTAAACGCTATAGCTGGAAGCTTAGCACATCTCACCACTGCTTCCACCCATTCTTGGGAGCTAATCCATAACAAATGCAGGCACTTTTTATTTCTGTGTAGTTCAATAATGGACACCAAGATCAGGAGAAAAAATTCAGAGATTTTGTCACACTGCTGGATTCTTTCATTGAGAATATCTTTGATTTCCGAGCAGAGGTAGTGAATGACTTCTACTATGTATGCTACACCCAAGTCCTTGAGATCCATAAGTGACTGAACAAAAGGGATGAACCACAAAAACGTGCTATGATGGACACGCATATCTCTGCCAAGATCAGACTGTAGCACATTAGCCAGTGTTTGCATATCTTCATACATGTTGGGGCAGTAGTCCGGACAAATGGCAGCCTTCCAGCCAGAGTCCTGAAAAACAAATTCACCACACATCATCCTCATCACACACATCTGCACAGTTCAGTTTGCCTTTTGTTTCTAGCCATAAAGGTTACTTCCTCTCAAATGTATGTTGATTAAATGATAGCATCTCTTACATCCTAATATAAGTCAAAATCTAAATTTAAAAAAATAAGTAAAATCAAACTAACACATGTATAAGGAACTCATTTCCTAAAACGTAACCTATGAAGTGTAAAGTAGTATTCCCTTTAAAAAATCAGTGTGAAACCCTCCAAAGACGACGTTATGCAGACATAATTTAACTTCAGACAATCAAATATACATTTAAAGCCTTTAAAAGACATTTCCTAAGTACAACGCACCAACATCAAGAGAACACACTCACAAATGTTTCTTCTGCTTTATCACAAGAAAAGATGGTGCCATTTGGAGCACAGTCTAACATCTGAAAGCACATCAATATATACCTCCTGACTCCGTGTTTCAGGTTCAGAATTCATGAACAACACACACAAGGATTAAATAATTAAATGAAAGCCTTTATTTTAACTAGTAGCAAAGCATATACTAAAATGGTCCCTATCATATTTCCCCAGTATACTCACGCTAGGCAACAGATCAGTCCAATCCCCAGCCATGTGGAGGGTGATAGCTGATCGGCACACATGCTTAGCGGGCGTCCCCGCAGAGATAACACGATCTCGATGGAAGGATGTGTGCAACTCAACTTCCCCCTCCCCGGTGGTCCTTTTTATGTCCATCCACAGTTCTGCCACATAGGGCCAGTATGTGCCAGAAGGTGGAACTGGGAGGCGAAACTCCGCCTTTCTCTTAAATAACTTTTTTGTGCCTTTGCGCATGCCTAAGGACTCCTCGGGGGTCTTGCACCCCTTGTCACATCTACAGCTTTCCTCCTCTTCTCGTTTCCCTTGGCTAGTTTGTTCTCTACTTACCTATTCAAGGTCCTTTATGGTCTACACTGTATTGCAACTCAGATAATTGCAGAACTTGGCTTTCTACCCCAGTTCCTCCCAGTTTCCTATATCCTCTTTCCCATTCTGTTTATCAGCAAGTTGGCCTTCAGAGATCCACTATTCTTTTACTCCCCTCACACTCCGTACTCAATATATTAGTTTAGAATACTGAGAAACAAAAAGTAAGACACAAGAACTTCATCAGCAACTTTTCTTTTAAATTGAATTCAGAGTTTTCATTGAGGTACCAATGTTTGTTTCAATCTTGATATCATTTCTCTATCCAATTCACAAACACATTCTTCTTTCCTCTTACAGCCTGAAAGTACCAGGTGAACAAGAAGTGACCAGACTAGCCGCTATTTAAAGTACACAATAGCGACATAAGTTATTTAATATTTTTTTCTTTATAACACCACTAGAAGAAGTACAGAATCTTCCTCTCTGTATTTTATAGATGGTTTAAACTGACGGTGTCACTCAGAGATCAGAGTTCAAAGAACAGGAAAATAAAATATTTTTAATACCTTTTGAGGCTTTTCTGTGTTATAATTATAAACAATCTGACTGCAAGTGACCATGTCATCATCGTAGTCTGACTCCGGTTCAGATTTGGTCCTAAAAAGAAATACAAATCATTATAGACTACATACAACTAACTTAAACTATAAGAAAGCCAGGTGGCCAAGACATAGATTTCACTTGTCAAATACTGACCATGTGACTATTCAAACTCGTCAATGACAAAACATACCTATGAAAAGATATACAATTTAAAATTGTAGAGCTTGTTCTATCCTGCTCCTAAGAGGCGGGGAAGTGACTACCTCAGGAAAAGGAACTTTCTACTAAGCTATGGATTTGACTACCTAGCAGAAACATCCAGAAGAATTCCATTTTCTTTGAACTTTCTATGCATAAAGGCAGCTCAAGCATGGCTACGTACTCTTTGTATGCAACTATTTGTATGCAATTTGCAAACTTTGTATGCAACTATTTGAACACCACACTCAAACAGCTTGTTTAACTACAGAAAAATGTCCTTTCATAGGCCTTCCTGGGCTATCTGTAACATTCCATACATACGTATCTGTAGCTATCTATAACACTGTAGATGTGTGCGGATAAATATACTGACTATTTAAGACACTGTCACTCAAAGTTGATTAAAAATATATCACAGGAAAACAGTAAACGACTGGTATGGTTATCCAGGTACTATTTTCCACCAACTTTTTAAAATTAGACACAGTTTCAGTTTTCAAGAACAGCAAGTGTTCCTTAAGTCTTGGGACCCAGATTCCTATAAAATCCTTAAAAGGCACGGCATGCCACAAGATGGAGGCCAAGTTTACGTAACAAAATTCTGTTCTGGTAGAAGCTGTTTCTAGACTTCCTAGCAGTGCACTAACCAACCACTTACACACCGAACAAACACTTTACTTAATTAACTTTCTGTTCAATGTCGACAACATTGTCACTCAGAAGTGACTCAAAAGCTACTTTTTTTTATCCTAGGATATAAGTATATGAAGATAAAACCTTTCAAAACAGTATCTGATGCCTGCTATGTGTTTTTACTATGTTATCCAAGCTATTAAGGGCCACTTTATTACCTGCCCTGAAAGGACTAAACTTTTCATCACCCATACAGTACCATTAAGTAAATCTAATCTTGTAAAATATCTAAGACTTAACATGAGCTAAAAGTAAACTCAAAACAGTTGTCATCTAGACCCACAATAAAATATAAAACTATATCATCCACTGAAAATTCTGGAATTACCATAGTTTTACAAAGAGTCTCAGACATGGCAATCTTCATTAAGCTTAAGTGCAAGTTGGTTATAGCAGGAAATAAGCACTAAACAGTTAGCAGCCCTCCTGATTCAGGAAAAAAGTCCTGAGAAGTGTAACAAACATCGTAAGAGTCAAAAAGAAGTGATCTTTTTTTTTTTTTAAAAGAACCTCACAATTTTAGGGAAACTAATTCATCTTTTCTTTGTTTGAAGTTGGCAACACTTGATTTTTTTACTTGTCCTCTCCCTCCCCCAACACAAATTAAGGCAGCACTGACAGGAAAATCCAGACCAAGCTACTATACTACCTGGTATTAAAACCATGTTCTAGTCTCTTAATAAAACTGACCTCTTATAGCTACTGCGTATATTTTTTATTTCATTGTTGTAGCTCACACTGTTGATAATGGTTTGAAAGGCTTGGACAGGATCAACAAGTTGACCCCATACTTTAGATCCGAGCTGATCCAAAATAACCATGAAACAATGCAGCGCTGGCCAGAAGGGGTCAGTAGAATCATCTGAAACATAACAGCAATATTGGGGAGAGTTGAAATGCAAGAGTCCTGTACAGTCTTAGACTAAGCTGAAGTTGAAAGTAGCTGGTTTTCATTGATCTTTCTTAAATACTAATATAATGATACATATTCTAGTAAATTGCAACTGTACTTTTTAAACCAAAAAAGGATGAAATAAAGTCAGCCTCATTTATCTGTACAGACACTGCTCCTTATACAATACTAAATCAATGGGAACCTGGATAACTATTACTAACATTTCCCAGCTCTATGAAACTGAGTCTTCCACCCTGATTTTTGCAGTCGCTGTTCTAAGAAGTGGGTACAATTTACACGGCTATGACAATTTATACATCAAATTTAAGCTAGAAGCAACTGGCTTTCCTTCAAGCCAGTGTTCTTCCTTCTTCATATCATACCATACTAAGCTCGTAAGGATCTGGTCACTAAAGAGGCAGGCCTTGTCTTGAGCTCACGTGCCACTCTTGGGCTATGCCATGGCATATGCCCTACAAGAATGGTCCATGGGCTACTAGTTTAAAATCTGAAGTCTAAACTCCCAGCTGCAAAAGGAGTTCCTCAAACATGTGGACAGCAGAGTCAAATTTTAAGTGAGCTGCAGCAATTCAGAGGGTGCTTTTTTATTTTAGGACTCAAAAATCAAATTTCATGCCATAGCAAAATGCTCATTCCCATACAACCTGTACATTAAGTGAAAACAATATGGTAGAAATTACAGATTTTTCGTCTCAAAATCTCTATGCCAGCCTTATGCAAAGCATTGCCATTCCTTCTCCACTTAAGAGTTGGTTTGAATGTCATTTTTCAGTATACTGGTCATCTTCCAGAAGATAAGTAAGCCTCAATTAAAATCACCTCAGCGTTATATTATTAAGACTTTACTCGGTTAAACAAGGAAGTTTGATAAAGATGAAAAATAGTCTATGAACTGTCTTAATCTCAGTATCAAAATTAGTTACCAGCTGCTTCTTTCTCCATGGTGTGAAGTATAGACTGCATGAAATCATTTTGTTTGTCTGGGCCCAGTAACAAGGAGTCCATAGCTTGTTCTTCCAGCACTGTTAGCAACATACAAATTCCTACAAAAATAAAAAAGCAAGCAACCTGACCATATATTTGCAAAAATTTGTTCTGATTTTCACCAAATCAAGGATCATTTTCCAAATGCCATTACCAGTGTAACTCTTGACCAAAGAGATCAGCAGCAATATGGAACTAAGTAGACACTGCTTCACTACTGCAGTTGTGCAGCGTTCAATTTTCCCATTTGACATGCTCCCAAATAAACAGCACCTATGAAATAGCAGAGCTCCGATTTGAAAGAAGTGCTTACAACATGAGAGACTACATGCACAAATTCATTTCTGACGATAAATACTCACCTAGCCAATAGTTCTTGTAGTTGGAAGTATCATATAAATGAGACGGCAGAAGGATGAGTTTACCCATTTCAATCATTGAAGAGCTGTAAATATCCGGACTCTCAAAAAGCCCCAACTCAATGACTTTGAACAAGCAAGTCAGTACTTCCTGCAGGTCGTAGTAATCATCCCTGTCAACCTTCCCTAAATTCCTTGCTGTTAGGATGGCCCATCGACGAATCTAAGAATTAAAACAGAAACATTACCTATCAATAAAAACGTCATGGTTTAAACCCCAGACAGCAACTAAGCAGCACACGGCCGCTCGCTCACTGCCCCCTGGTGGAACAGGGGGTGAGTATCAGGAGAGTAAAAGTGAGAAAACTCGTGGTTTGAGATGAACGCATTTTAATACATAAAGCAAAAGCTGCACGTGCAAGCAAAGCACAACAAGGAATTCAATCTCTGCTTCCCACCAGCAGGCAGGTGTTCAGCCATCTCCAGGAAAGCTGGGTTCGATCACACGTCATGGTTACTTGGTAAGACAAACGCCGTAACTCTAAATAAATGTCCCCCCTTTCTTCTTCCTCCCCCAGCTTTATAAACTGAGCATCATGCCACAGGATATGGAATATCCCCTTGGTCAGTTAGGGTGGCCCCTCCCAACTTCTTGTGCAGCCCCGCAACAGTTTTTGGTAACAACTGCAATTATAAAGTCTCTCAACCTAGACACTTCCAGTATTCCAAGATTTCTCCTTTTGTTACTTTCTTAAGAAACTGGATTCATAGAGAGAGCAGTCTCTGCTGTGTACACTAGCATGAATGATACTAAGATCAGTTGACGATTCTAAATATTATAAAGAATGTAGCTTTCCTGTTTACACTTTCAAATGGACTTTTGGTCTCTGTTCAATATTAAAATATCCCATATAGATTCAGACACAGACCAAAAAAAAGCGCCTGCATAATTTTGAGTTATTCCACCACATAACACACAAATCCACTAACACACAATATTGTCTCCTTGTAGAGACAAAATCCAGTGACAATTAAAGGGCATCTCAAAGAAACTCCACTGCTGAGCATCTCTTCTTGCAAGTAACTCACTTTTTCAACTTTTAAAGCTAAAATGTGAAATCTTCTAGGGATGGAGAAAAAAAAGAGCAGGAGAAGGAGATTAATACACTAAGTTACAAACCCTGGCCTACCTAAGAAGAATTCCATTTGTGAGTATAGGGCATAAATATAAAGTTCGGTTGAACACCTCTAACTTCTGCATGCTAAATGCAAACAGCGAAGTGATTCTCTAAGTTCTGCAACTATATTCCTACTGAAATTCCATTTATATATATGCTGTACAGAAAATCACTTAAAATTCTGAACACAATTATTTTCATATTCTTGTCATTAAAATAAGTATCTGTTCTGCTGCTATTTAAAACTAAGTTTTAGTGGAACAAAAAAGTAACTTACCACTTCATTTGGGTGTACCAAAAAGAGATAAATTCCTGGATATTTCTCAAAGACCTGAAAGGAACTGTGACTTTGTTCCATCCTACAGAGCACTTCTACACACATCTCACCTAAAAGGACAAACACAGTTATAGTATGGACTAATTTATACACTCAAAAGCAAAATAAACTATTTAGTGTCAAAATAAATATAAACGTATATACAAACACAGATTTGTACTTCATTTTCACTTCTATTTGTTATTTTCACCTCCTTCAGTAGAAACAGTATCATGCCTTTCCAACTGTATATGATAAGATACATACTGACTTTCTCGTGCAGCAGCAGATATGGGTATTTCAGTATTTCTAGAAGGGGCACTCGCAGGTTATTCTCAAAATCCGGGCCCACATAACCGGACAGCTGTGTGTCTCCATTCTCATCCACTATAAATAACTCATCATCTTCTCCAGCTTCTTCACTCATAGACTTCTCAATGTGGGCAACAAGACGGGAAGTTTCCAACTCCCACAAGACCTATTCAGTGGGGAAAAATAATTGAAGTGCATTTGTGAAGCAAGTGACGAAGGACATTTATTATCACATGCAGAAACCTTGACTACACTTTCAAAACTTACAATTTCATTTTGAAAAGTTACTTTCCAAGCACAATGTGAAACAAAGTTTTGACATGGCATTCAGATTGTGCAAATCACACAACTCCCACTTCAGAGTCAAGATTATAAAGTCATTTTTAAGAGAGTGGCATTGAAACCAGATGCATTTTTATAATTCTATTAAATACCCATACACCATTTCAGTAATTATTTCAGGCCATAGGTTAGTCACAAAACTTTGTTCCACTGGCCAACATAAAGAATTGCACAATACAGAAAGCAATTGTATTTAAGAAGATGTGAAAAGCAACCTTATAATCTTGCTTTATCGCAGATTTTGCAACGTATTAATTGGAAGGGAGTGAATGTAAACAATGCAGGCCAACTGACTTGCTGAATATTCGTAGGGGATTCAGCTCACTTAACTTTACTCATCTAAATTAATGCTCCAAACCTCCATTAGAAACCACAGTTATTTCCTACAGTTAACAGACACAGAAAGGATCTTTCAGTGGTCCAATCACTCCATTATAGTCAGATAGGACTGCCCTTCGGATAATCTGACTAATTTAAGGAGCAACTTTTTAGACATCTGCATTATGATCAATTAGCTACAAATATTCATTTCACGTACATATACACATAAGAGGAAATAAGCTTTCCAAAACACAAAAACGGATACTAAAGAGGGAGAATTATAAAAGGCTTATAATAAAATAAAGAGGTTTTAAACTTCTTTGATTGTAATCACAAAAATCTCAGAGGCGTGCAAGATCAGATCTTTGAAATTCAAGCACAGTAGAAAACTACCAATGAAAAACGAGAGCAAACAAAGAGGAACAAACCCAAAGCTGAACAGAAGCCAGCGGAAATGAACAAATACATTAAAGAAACAGAGCTGTTAGTTTGTCTGGCAGGTGTTCTTTTTTCCAGATGTCAGACCATCGCAGCATGAATAAAATTCAAGCTATAACATCTAGTCAGCGACTTCCCACTACTGTTTTAATTCTCACTAATTTGAATATATGCAAAACAAGAGGGTCCTCTTGTTTTACGATTGACTCTTTGCAATTCAATATAAAAAAAGCAGACAGTTAAAAACCAACATACGCTATCCCCCAAAACCAAGAGAATACAACCCCTGCACAAAATTCCCCGCTACACAGAAGCTTTTCCTGAAGTTTTCCTTCAGTTCAAAGTCTTCCCGCTCCATAGCCAGAGCCAAATCTTAATTACCTCATGCAACCATGGCAATTTTTCCCTTGCTTTATGGTATTCAACCACACACTCCAGGCAGTAACAGAGATCATCGTTGGATGCTTCAAGATCTTCCTGGGACAACCGTTTAGAAGCATAGCTCTTCAAGAACTCAGTGGTGTCAGAACCACTAGGTGTACACCATCGACATGTGCTCATTCTTTGAATGGAAAGAAGAAAGAATTAACATTAAGTCCAAAGACTGAAAGCAGCAAAATACTTCCTTTTAGCCACAATAGTACTTAATTTTCAAGTGTGATAAGTTTTGGAATTTATATAACTCATTAGCAGCATACATGCATGCATTCTTGGATGTTCTTATATCATATAGGCGCATGCAATTAAATAAAGAAATACAAACTAAAGCATTAAAAGAAATTACAGGAAAACACTTGCTGAATGACAAGCATTAAAACACCAAAAAGAAGTCAACTTACGTAATTTGTAAACTACAAAACAACATGTGAAAATTCACTTTATACACAAAAAAACCCCTCATCCACGCTTAACACACGCTTTCCAGAACTACAGTGCTAATGTTCATTATGTTTTGCTGGTATCTGTGGAATCTAGGTCTAATGAGTACAAAATTTAATTAGCTTTTGTTCTTAATCCCATGCTAAAATTTATAGGTCAACAAATCCCTGTTGTCAAATGCAAAAGATATTTATGCAGAACTTTCCCGTCTTCATTATTATTATAGTTAGAAAGCACCATAAAATTCTCACCACAGACTGCTTCCCCTAAAAACAAAAGATCTTCACTAAGCAGCAATACAGTCATCTCAGATCCCGCTAGTCTGATAAACTCAATAGAATACTGAGAAAGCATGAACGCTTGAACTAACTATGCAAAAGGAAGGACGGTAATTGCTTCTGGTATTTAGCATAACAAGGAATACAAAAGGAAAACCTAGGTAAAGCAAAGTCATAAACTTCCTTGTATGTATATACTGGGGAAAAAAAACCAAACGCGGTGTTTACCTTTGGAAAAAGCAGCTCTTTGCTCTGCAGGTGTGGCAAGTCACATGGTGGGGAAGAGCGGAGAGCTGCCCTGCGGGGAGGGAAGGGGGTCCCGACCTTCAGCCATAGGCGCCCCCGAGCGCAGCGCAGCAGAGCGGCTCCTTCAGCAATCCATCCCCTGGTACCCGAGTCTCGACGGTAGTTCAAAGACCTAGGGCAGAACAGTAATCGCCAGAAACAGGCTCGGTTCACTCGCTATAGAATTGCTTTATTCAGATTTAAATTAACATACGCTAACAGGTTACATTAACGCGCGTTTGCTGAAGTCGTGATTTGCACTTGAATCCCTTCTGTCACCCAAACGCGGGCCCTACAGCACCTATCGCGCCTTTTTGTAACAAAAGGTGTAGACCAGTCTGTCTACACGCATTAAGAAGGAATTTACTTAAACAAGCGCACACGGACACACAAACCTCAGTCGCGAGAAGCCCCTTTACCTGTATCGCTCTGCTTCCGACCCGCTTTAACGGCTGCCCGCCGGTGAGTGCCGACACCCGCCCACACCAACACCAGAGCGCCAGCAGTTACGGTTTCCCGGTTCTCCCGCCCCGGGGACTCCTGAGCGCCCACCAACAGCTCCGCCGCGACGGCCCCGGGGCCCTCCCGAGCCGCCGAACGCGCCGCTCCCTTCCCGCCGAGCAGCCCCGGCCCGGCCCAGGGGGGCAGCACCTCCCCTCAGGCGGCGCGAGGGGACCGAGAGAAAGGGGAGTCCGAGGGGAACCCGGCCTCCTCGGCGGGGGAAGCGGCGCGGAGCGCGGCCGCGGGAGGGAAGCCCAGCGGAAGCCCAGCCCCATCCCGCTCACCTCAGCCCCACACCGCCGCCGCGCTCCCCGCACTTCCGGCCCGCTGACGGAAGTGCGCTCCGGTCTTCACCCCGCCGGCGGCACCGCCCCCTCGCGCCAGCAAGCCCCGCCCCCTCGGGGAGAGCGGCGGGGTCTTAAAGGGCCAGTGACGAGGGGGGATAGCAGGGGCCGGGGGGGAAACTGAGGCACGCAGGGATGCAGGGCTGGGGGGGGGAAGGGAGGGTCGGCGGTCCATGGAGCGCACTGCCTCACGGAGAAAATTACTTCAATACTGAAGGTGACAGGGCCAACGCCACACCCTAGGCTGGGGTGCTCTGGGGAACCCAACAAATTAATATTTAGAGTTTTTCAACTCCTCGGTTAAGACAAGGGGGGTGGAAAAGGCAAGTTCATGTTTGATCTTAAGCAGCTGCCACCAGAACACTCCTCAGCTTTGAAGTGCTTCTCTGCTGCAAACACAACTCTTGTAACGCGGCTGTCTCCGGCTTTGATAATGCCACACAGCTGAGAAATTTTTTCTGTAACACCATTCAGGCCATTAACACACCAGGAAAAATGCTTGAAGCGACACATCTGCCTGAATCACCAAAGTTTTTAGGAGACTCACAGTGCTTTTTAGACGCAGAAGGATGTGTCGTGCTCTTCTTTACAAAGTTTTGTCGGTGTTATTTCCCTCATCATTCAGGGGANCCCCGGGGCCCTCCCGAGCCGCCGAACGCGCCGCTCCCTTCCCGCCGAGCAGCCCCGGCCCGGCCCAGGGGGGCAGCACCTCCCCTCAGGCGGCGCGAGGGGACCGAGAGAAAGGGGAGTCCGAGGGGAACCCGGCCTCCTCGGCGGGGGAAGCGGCGCGGAGCGCGGCCGCGGGAGGGAAGCCCAGCGGAAGCCCAGCCCCATCCCGCTCACCTCAGCCCCACACCGCCGCCGCGCTCCCCGCACTTCCGGCCCGCTGACGGAAGTGCGCTCCGGTCTTCACCCCGCCGGCGGCACCGCCCCCTCGCGCCAGCAAGCCCCGCCCCCTCGGGGAGAGCGGCGGGGTCTTAAAGGGCCAGTGACGAGGGGGGATAGCAGGGGCCGGGGGGGAAACTGAGGCACGCAGGGATGCAGGGCTGGGGGGGGGAAGGGAGGGTCGGCGGTCCATGGAGCGCACTGCCTCACGGAGAAAATTACTTCAATACTGAAGGTGACAGGGCCAACGCCACACCCTAGGCTGGGGTGCTCTGGGGAACCCAACAAATTAATATTTAGAGTTTTTCAACTCCTCGGTTAAGACAAGGGGGGTGGAAAAGGCAAGTTCATGTTTGATCTTAAGCAGCTGCCACCAGAACACTCCTCAGCTTTGAAGTGCTTCTCTGCTGCAAACACAACTCTTGTAACGCGGCTGTCTCCGGCTTTGATAATGCCACACAGCTGAGAAATTTTTTCTGTAACACCATTCAGGCCATTAACACACCAGGAAAAATGCTTGAAGCGACACATCTGCCTGAATCACCAAAGTTTTTAGGAGACTCACAGTGCTTTTTAGACGCAGAAGGATGTGTCGTGCTCTTCTTTACAAAGTTTTGTCGGTGTTATTTCCCTCATCATTCAGGGGAGGCTGGCTGTTTCTTTTTTTTTTAATCCCTGCATGGAGTTTGCTCTGTTTTCAATCATATTCAGATACCCACATGAAACAACTGCCTCCCCCACCTCCGCTCCCAGGAGCCTTAATGAGATGATGGCAAAGGGAAGATCTGCTCCGTACACCCTCTTAAGTACCATTATCCAGCAAGTGGGAAATGACCAAGTAGCACCTCCTCCCCCAAACCATCATTTGTCCATGTGCAAAGGGATTACCAACACCCAATTACCAAAGAACATGCGATAAAGGAATTGTTTCCCCACTCCCTTTCCAGGGCTGGGGGTAAGATGGACAGGGTCTCCCTTTTTTCCTGGGCAGCAGAGGGCAGGTTTAGATCCTACCCTGGCTTACTCCTTAAAAGCAATTTCTCTGCAAAATAATATATCAGCAAAAGTCTTCCTTTAGAAGTTTCCCTTTAAAGCAAAGGCTAAAATAAATCTCGTTATGGAAGTAGAAGTTTTTTTCTGAGAGATCTACTCTACAAACTCTACAACCACACCATCATCTGTGCTCCAGCCTGCAGAAAATTCAGATGATCTCCATCTTCCAGGAAAAAAAGCTTCAAAAATTCAAGTTCTTCGACTTTTAGCCTTCAAACTTGTCAAGCAACAGAAGCAAATCAAAAGCCTAAGCGCCAGGGAGCTGGGATTTGTTTCCCCCACCCTGTTTCATCTCTCGGCTGGAAAACTTGCCCTTCACGGTGGGTCTTGCCTGTCCCACAAAAATAACAGTTATCGATCATCAGAGGAACTAAAGCCAGACTACGGTTAAATATGGAAAATTCACATTTAACATCCTTTGCTGTAAGTCACAGTCTAGAAAAACATCCAACAAAGCCTTTATTTCAAGCCATTGAAAGTTCTGCATTTTCAATGATAATTATTAAAGTTAGAGAAGGAAATTATCACTTATCAAAATGATTATCAAAAAGCAGCATGTCAGAGAAAGTAGTGCAAGAAGACTTGGTCTAACGATCCATAAAAATACTTTAACACACACAGAGTAAAATTTATTTTTTTTTTTTAACACATTCATTCGGTCAATTTACAAATAATCGCTCTAGGAGATAGTCAAAAATATACAATGACAAGCGTACAACCTCCATTTTACCCCTCAACTTTCTTATAAAAATGTAGAAATTGTCCTTGGCACAATAAAAATATATATATATATGTATGTATATACACATTGTCCATTTTGGCTTTGTATTCCAAATATTAACATTCCAAATTTTAAAAACATTTTAAATGCATTGTTCTGATTAGAACGAAATAACATAATTTATGAACAGTAATGGACAAAAAGCCCTTTTCTCTGGAAAGCCTGATAAAAGTACAAGCCTACATCAAAAATAAAAATCAGTTGCTTTTAAGAGCAAGGTATCTGCTAAAAAACCCAAACTCAATGTTGCGCTGTTTCCACCAATACAGATGTCTTAAGATTTATTTATTATAGATATTTAAAGGCAAATTGAAAGCTGTCCTTGTTTGAGCCTTTTCCCAACTCCATGAATGTATTTTTTTAAATGGTTTTAAGTTCACTGAAGTTCTGAAAAACGAATTCATGCACAGCGGGTAAATAGCAGCTTCCAGCTCAAAAGAAAAAAAAAGAAGTGGAAAAAATACTATTTTCCAACAGAAAAAAAAGTAGTGGAAAAAATACTGTTTTCAAGACATTCAGAAAGCAGCTTGGATGCTTAAAAAGACTTCTAAAACCAAAGGTAATAAAAGGTGACACAAAAACTGTATGAAACAAGAAAATCAGACACCCATACCTTAAATTTTTCCATCATTAGCTAGCCTATGTACCTGCGGTTGTTGATCTGTGCCCACATTCAGATCCATTTTGTCATTAAATATGCAGACTAGGAATTGTTTTTCAGGCAGTCAATTAATCACTCTCTTCGCTGGAATCAAAAATGTCACCGAGCCGGAAAACCTTTTTCTGTTGAGTGACCGTTGAATTGTCAGAACGAAGGCGTTTCCCCTTCCTTTTTTCTAAATTTTCTTCAAGTTCTGGAAGTTTCTCTTCAAAAAGATAATCAATAATTTCTTTGGGGGAAAAAAAAAGAAAAAAGTAGTCTTAATTAGATCTGTAGGGGAACTGGACACCCAGGGGAAATGGGATCTCACAGAGGGCAATTATTTTGTCAGCGTTAAATGCAAAAAAATCTCACTATGCCATAGTAATCATAGTGGCTGCAGGGTGGGTCAGACACACATATATATGCAAAGATCAACTGACAAAGCACAGTCATAAAACTTTTAAACCCAAGGTATTAAAGAGGTTGATAAGCGCTGCATGAAGATATCATTGAAACTAAACTGTTATTTTTAAAAAGTAAATCATCTAGTAAAATACGTATAAAGCTTGAGATTGTTGCCAATTTACTTAGGGGAAAGCTGACTAAGAAAGCCTTAAACGAGAATACAT
Organism: Rhinoptilus africanus; assembly: GCA_013400135.1. NCBI lineage: Eukaryota > Metazoa > Chordata > Aves > Charadriiformes > Glareolidae > Rhinoptilus > Rhinoptilus africanus. The sequence goes on along the minus strand of VXBO01005456.1, from coordinate 644,878 downwards.
ATTCTCTTAGATTCGAGCAAAAACCTTAAGGAGCACATGCAAACAGTTGGGAAACTGACCAGAAAAAGTCTTTTTTTGCCACGAAGGAACACAGGTGACTTTTAGCTTATAAAATTTTGCTTGAACATAGGCTTTAGGGACATCTCTGAAAAGGGAAGAGTTCAAAGAATTAGTGGTACAAGGAACTATTAAAAAGTGTAGCTGTTATTGAGTTATCCATTCACGAGAGCGATGCCAGACAAACAATATCTTAGCTTTAGGCAGAAAGGATGGATTTCAAATCCTCATCAAACCAGTTTTAAGACAGCAGTTGCCCTTGCAGGTAAGAATGCAAACCATCCCATCCTACATACGCACTGTATGTTCAGTGAAAAGAAATTGTAAATGAAACTGAAAGTATGTGGAAAAAGAAAGAAGTACTGTAGGGAAAGTACAGCATTCACAGTATCGTAATTTCATATTCAACACTTGCTTTATGTTCCAATAATTAACCCTTCTGCTACGCTTGATTAACTTCTGGAAAAGTCTTTTATCAAAGACTTCAGCGCAGGCTAAATAGCACAGTTCTAGTACACAGAATGTGCTGGGAGCACAATGAGGGGTTAACCTGAAGTGGTTAAAAGTAAGTTTCAGAGATTATCGGCATGGCTCGTTGCTCAGTGCTATGCAAGGATACACAACTGTACGTTACCAAATTAAATGACATTTTCTATAGTTGCAGAGATCTAAGAATTTTGATTCTTTTGTGGAATTTTTAAGACCACCTGCTTCAACTATCCTTAGTATCCATAAAAAGAGGGAAAAAAGGCTTACCCGATAGCATTACTGAGTTCTTCCCAGTCTACTTCATTATCATCCTCCACTTTCATTTCATACAACCTGTGAATATAATACAGAAGCAGTTTGTAGGCAGAATTCAAGAAATAATTCAATAATCCTCACAGCTCCCCCAGTCAGAAGTCACAGGACATTTCGTCTAAAGAACAAGTGATTGTGAAACCTGTGTGAAACTGCAGGCATGCCGTTCTGGCCCAGTAAGTTTTTCTAAACAAAACTCAGAACAGTAAGAGATATAAAAACATTCCAGTAACTCTGAACTATACCTTTTAATAAGATTGATCTTGGCCTGTAATCCTCTGGTCCCCCTATATGGCTGCTGCCCTTTGGTCATCTTGTTTGTCAAAACTGTAGTCCTTTGAAAGCACACAAAAAAAGGTTTGTATCATTTCAAGAAATTCCAATCATCAAAAGGAAATGTCTTCAAGCTGTTAGTGCCACAGAGAAGCAGAAATCAGGCTTCGCTATCACAGCAGGAAGAAAACTTATCACAGCTAGCAAAAAGTTATTTACTTGTCTCTGACACATTTGCAACATCTCTTCTGTAGTCTACAACGTATTTATTATCTATCTTACCAAGCAATCCTCATGGTACAAATGCTTTTGCGGAATGGAATTAAATACTCCCAAGAACACATTTTACTATCTCCATTTAGTATCTCTCAATACAGTAAAGGCAAAACCTTACCATTTCTGCTTACATTGTCTCCAGTATCGAGTTCCCACTTTATCTCCAATCTCAGTCCATGGTAATTTCTGGTACAGTGCCTCACGGTCAATCAGGATCTCTCTGTGGGACTTTTCCGATGATGAAAGAGAATTTCCACCTTCCTTTTCGATTCTTTTCCTTATCACCTCCTCCACTGCACGCGTTAACTTCTGGGTCTCTTCCTTTGACCAAGGACCATAATTAGCACCTAAAATTTAAAAATAAGGTTAAGGCATGATGTATGATGAGGGATGAAAAGCAAAGGAGCAAATGCTTCACTTTGCATGACTCTTATTTATAGGACCAGCTTCTTAACGCACTTATGAGAAACTCTTCTGCATACCAGATTTGAGAGAGGAGTTCAGCCTAATGACTAGAGAACAGCATTGATCCCAAATTTCTATCTTTTTAAAACCTGGTCGCCAAATTCCTCCTGCCTTCCCCCAAAAGCATCTATTTAGATGCCAGTTCCATCTAATAAAGAGTTGCATTTGTTCCACTTCTTTCCCCTTTTCTGTCAGAGACTGTTCTTATCCCTTCCATAGGAAAATGCAATCAGTGCTTTGGAAAAAAGAATCACCACCACAAATTAATTACAAAAAACAATCCACTCTAGGGATTTTTTTTCCTGAAGTTTAAGGCACAAACAACATACAGTTAAAGTAACTTCTCAAATTGCAATACAGAGCATAAATCTTTTTCCTTAAAATTACATACCCGACTTGATTTCAGAGTATTTCATAGCAACTGAGAGATTAGAACGGGACATCAACTCAGAGATCTTCTTCCAATTATTCCCGTGCAGAGCATGATACTTCTTTAATATTTCTTTTTCTTCTGTACTATACCTAGTTGAGGAAACGGGCACAGCTTCAGCTGTGAATTCAAACCGTGCCAGTATCTTAAAAGAGCTGTAATCTTTACAGGTGTTCCGCTGTTCCTCATCACTACCAGTTTAGAACAGAGGAATTGATAAGGACTAGTCAGAAAAACAAACTGTCAATTAAGTCGCAGTAACTGGTACAAACAGGGGAGGTTATCTTCATTTACACCCATTTTTAATGTACAAATAAACACCAGAGACTGAGATTAGCACTTAAACACTCTTTCAAATCACTCACCTCCCTTTATAATTATGTGAGTCAAACATCTTCCTTGCTCGATAATATATCAGCCTCCAGGGTCGTGGTATGCCCTCAGCTAGAAGGTAAACAATTAATTTTTAAGAAACATTTCTCACACTGGTGAGGCTGCTTCAAAAAAGCCAGAACCAAAAACCAACATACATTTTTTTCAATAAAAAAAAATATGTCAGAAAATATCCTGATATCACCAGGTTATGGAATCTAACATTCAGCTATTTGAGAAGGAACTTAAATACTTACAAAGTTTTTCACAAAAAAGATGGTCTGCTTTTAGGCGATTGATAGTTTCTTTATCTTCTGGATACCTTGAGGTAAACAGGAGTTTTTCAGCACTGTCTATTCCAGTAATCAATAAGAACTCCTCAATATTTTTCCGGATTTGATTATTTTCCTTCTGAGAAAATCTGCCAAACTTGACAGCAATACCTAAAATATACAGAAAGTTTTATTAAAGAAAGAAAAAAACCACACACACACAAAAAACCCAAAACCAAAACAACCCAACAAACCTCAAGTGCCATCTCTTGCGCATTACATTTCAGGTTTTAGCAAACGCAATATCCTAGTGTGAGGTAAAAAAGAACCTATTTTCTTTTCAGTAATTTTACTTTTCAGCTAAGCCTCTTCTAACTAACTGAACTCTCTGAAATTAACAGCATGTTTTTCAGACAGTGCAGGCTTCTAGGAGTGATTATTTACAGTCGACGGAAAGGAATGTTATGCAGAGGCTCTTGCTTATACTTATTGCTGTAACAATCAAGGTCAGATAACTTTTTTATATGCCCTGTTGGAGGGTTGAAAGCGGAAGACTGTAGAGGGGTCACACCTGAGGGAGGAGCAAACAGGACGCAAAACTGACCAACAGGGTATTTCATCACATCGGCATCATGCTCAGCATAAAAGCTGAGGGATCAAAGGGGTCAGCTCTCTTTATTCAATAGCCGGCATCCAAAGAGGACTCTGTCTGTTCAACTGCCTTCGATTGCGATTCAAGCGTTCCTGAATCCAGTTCCTAAGTTCAGCTCCCATCTGCCGCCAAGTCCAGTCTGGGGCTCTGCCAGTGCGTGCTGATGTAATCACCATCCTGGGAGCTCAATGTGGTTTTGTATATATTTCATTATTTTCTTATCATTATCTTCTCTTTTTATAATTTTATTATTAATATTTCATTAGTTTAGTTTCTTTTCAACTCGTAGGTTCTCTCTTCCTCTCATTCTTCTCTCACTTAGGAGGGCAAGTAGAGAGCATCTGTTATTTGTTTTAGAAGCCAGCCCAGCCCAAACCATGGCACATATAATGAAAGACCAACAAATTCTAAAGGTGAAAAAAGAAAACTGAAAAGAGATGAAACAAGAGCTCGGAGCATGGAATTTACACATACACTTTGGACTGTAATTTGACAATGAGTAAGTAGATACTACGAAGCAGAGGAACAGAAAATACGTCCGTTGCAATGAAGTGAGCCAGACTCCATGCACGTGATAGACAAGATAAAAACCCAAACTAGTTTCTCTCTGTCAAAATATTAGCACAACTGCACAGTCCTTCCTCACTGCAACAATATTTTTGAGAGCTCACCTTGCTTTTTAAACTGTTTAAACCTTGCTAGGTCTCTTCCAGCCATCTTCTTGATTGAACTGTCCGATATATTCCTCACATGAGGAATAAACTCCTCTAATTCTTGTCTTGCAGTATCCAAACCTAAGACTGAACTCACAGGAGAGTTCAGGGACTCTTCATCTTGCCGACTAAGCTCACCATCAAGGGCCGCCATGTCAGTAAAGGAACTATTCTGGTCCTTCTTTCTATTTGATGCTGCAGGATCTGGTGTCCTGATATAAAAAAAATAATTTAAAAAAAAATGAGTAAAATTTAAAAATTAAAAAAAAAAAAAGAGAGAAAAACACACCACTAGAGTTCTGAACCAGATTTTGTTACTAACTCTACCATTAAAAGAATGAACACGTTCATTAATTAAAGAACAAGAAATACTTCACACATCTACCCCATTGTATTTCCAACCTTTCAGCACAGACATAATTTATTATCAAATTTCTATACTTACAATATTCAAAAAGCTTGCTGAAGTTTTGAAAATCCACACCTTTCCCACAAAACTCTCACACATGGACACAGAGAAGAAATTGCATGTCTTGCTACCATTGGCAACACAGAACTTTTCCGTCTGTCTCTTACTAGTGCTCTTACTGTGGGTTCTAGACACTGCGAAAGCTCAAACAGCTACTTATATGAGCATTTGTTTGCACAGAACACTAAATTCTTCAGCTGACCTAACTATTTGTTTGGCAAAAATGCCTATGTTCAATATAAACACCAAATTTAACAAATGGAATCCCTTTCTTCTCCTTTTTTTTTTCTTAAATATGAATTACTTGCACATAAATTACGTCTATACCTACAGCTTTTAAATAGAAGAAAATAATCTACATTTAAGGCAATGGTATTGCATTCTTACAGATTTTATTAAAATCTCTTTTTAAAGCTCTTAAAGTAGATCTCCATAACACCTCAACATACTCTAAACATTTTTGAAGTTGCTTTTTAAAATACATACAATACAGACTAAAGAAGAATCTGAGACCTAGATAACGTGATAAAAACATATCTAGGGATTGGAATAGAAAACAAACAAAACCAAACCCTAAACTTACGTTTCATCAGATTCTGAAGAGCTGTCTTCCGTGATAAAAGCCCTGCTTTTTATTGTCTTTCTAGTCCGCACTGGAGTTTTTTGAGGAGATCGATCATCCGCTTTAGTCAGCTTTGAAAAATTAGCAGGTACGTCCGTAGAATCTTCACTCGGGGCAGAAGTATTGCAGTCACCATCCTCATACGATTGCTGGGGCGCTGACACATCACCCTCTGTAGGTAACGGCAAGACTGTGTCTTCCTCCTGCCTGTCTTGCTCTGGATGTGACAACAGTGACTCGTCAACAGTTACATCTGTGTCTTCCTGCATATCTGGGGTACTATTGTCTCTTTTCTTCTTCTTCTTCTTCTTCTTCTTTTTTGATCTTTTATTGTCATTTTTATCATCTGTTTCCGAAGTCGGCAGCTCACATACCTCATCCTCTTCAGGCGATTTTTCTTTTCTTTTCTTCTTAGCAGGTTGTTTTAAGTAAACGTAATCAGCATCGATCTCCTGACAATTATCAGTGCTATGGTGATTTACTGTGATGAAAGTTACGTTACTTTGATCATCTGTACTATCATTATACTTCCGCTTCTTTTTTTTCTTTTTCTTTTTCTTTGGGGAAGCATCCACCTCAGTTTCAACACTAATTTCACGTTCCAGTCCTACGCAAGAATTATCTAACGAAGAGTGTTCCTTCCCCCCCTTGCCTTTTTTTTTCTTCTTTTTACAGCCTTCACCGCTCTGCGCTGCCTGATCTTCCAACAGCAGTGGAGAACCACGGCTAGGCTCTGCATTTTGTATACTTTCTGTTTCATCATTTTCATGTTTCTTATCGTATTCTTTGCGTTTTTTCTTTTTCTTCTTCTTGAGAAAATCCTGAACTTGAAAATCATCTGCACTTGCTTCTTCTGTCATGTTTTTTCTTACCTTAAATAAATGAGATGAGTTTTATTCAAGTGCTATAATCTACGTACTGTTACACAGCAAAAAAAAAAAAAACAAAACAAAACCGAAAAAAGCCCAAAACATTAAAGTACTATGGGACTACTCAATATTATCTTAGAAACAGATGATAAAGGTACTTACTTTTCAATCCAGCTAATTTTGCAAAGTGACTATGAAAAAGCGACACCTTCTTAATCAAACAGATGTGCATCACAGCTGTATTGCCTTAAAATTGCCTTCCTATAACAACAAAGATACACTTGATAAACTATTAGCTTTAAGTCGATTTTTAATAACTGATGACAGACTGCTATATAGAACTCTGCTTTCAGCGCTGAAACAGACACAAGCTAAATATAATAAAGAAACATTAAACCAACCAGCACTAAAACCCAGTTCTCTAATTAGAAGCTTCTGACTGACTTTGCCTATGTCCAACGAGGCCCAAGCTTAGCCAAGCCCTGCCAGCACTCTGCAACCAGAACAAATCCGTTCCTGAAAGCCAGTCACAGACAGCAGGCAGGAAGTATTTTTTAATACGTT
>VXBO01005456.1:570005-634720 GCA_013400135.1 Rhinoptilus africanus | reverse complement strand
GGATGGCACTCGCAGAACGGTTTGCCCAGCTGCGCTTTTCCTCTGCTCCTGGGGAGGGCAGCCGGTTCTCCTCAAAAGCGTGGGATTTCCACCGCAGCCAGCGACGACACTTCAACCGCGGCTGCTCAGCCCCCGCTGCGGTGGTTAAGGTCTTGAGTTCCCCTGGTAATCGTACCTTGGCACCGGCAGGCTTGGAAGTCGGCCATAAAATTGTGGAATTTGGAATATCGGAGAAAATTTGAGCCTTGCAACACTGAACATCTTCCTCCTCACCCACCTCCCCCCACCCCCCGCCATGAAACTCTAAAATTTGGAAGTTATATTAGGACGGCAAAGAAAAAAAAAAAAGTAGGTTTTGCATCATAACTCAAAAAGCAGCTTCATTTTTTTCAAATTCAAACCTTCTACTTCCTTTTCTCTAGCTCCCATGACTTTGATAGGAGTTGGTGGTCTCTGCTTAGAAGTGGAGTCAGGGGGAGATTTCCTCACCCAGCTGCCCCCCAGAAAGAGCTGGCGTAGGCAGAGGTAGGGATGGGGAACCTCCTCGGGGTGGAGGCAGCTGCAGTGCTGGGAGGGAAAGGAGGCAGCCTCGCATTTTCCCCATCCCTCCAAACTGTCTCTGCCTTTCTTAGAGAAGTGTGTTAGTAAGCACATTTTTAGGTGCTGCATGAATATGAATCAGATTATGTAATTACATGGCATTTAAGGTACACTAAAGCATAATTGCGGGGTTGAGTTGATCCTACTTATTTTTGTGATGCGTTATACTTTCCTTAAATTGAAATAGGTAGAAAGCACCCATCAGCACCGTAAATCCCAGGTCTACGAATGTAACACTGGGGTAATCCTACGAATGGCAGCTCCTCTCCTGTAGTTTATATGTTGCAGGTAGATTATACAGGGTCATTAAGATTATGTTGATTTATGTGGGAGTTTTGCTTGTCTGGACAGGAGCATTCGGCCGAGCACTGTCTGTCCCTAGAGCTCAGCTGATGTCTTCTCCCGTTGGGTCCAGCACTTTGCTCAGCCCCAGCTTTAGGGCTTGAGTTTTTTTCTCAGCATAACTGTTGCAGAGCATCCTGGCAGTAGAATTTCTGAGCAGCTGTAAACCATGGGATGTTTTAATAAGACTCGATCTGGATTTCTGCTATCTGGCCAGGTGAAAATACAATTTGAGCAAGTAACTGGGCTTGCTCAAATAGGGATGTTTTTACTCTTGGAATCAGTAGTGATTACGCCTCAGTAAATTACGTTGTAAAATCTGTGCAGAAAACTGCTGACCCCTTACTAGTCACTTTCCCACATTGCATCGTGCCCCACTCAATGCTGAATTTACCAGGGTATCTGCTGCTGCCAGGAGGTGACAGTGATGGGATGGCAGTTTACTGGGTAAGCGCTAGCAGTTAGCCAGTCCTGCTCACTGGTACAGGCACCAGTAGTGGCATACTCACAGCATCAGCCCTCTGCCGTGTCTCCTCTTCGTGCTTCCGACTGCAGCCTGGGATCTCTTCCCCCTCCCAGAGAGCCCTGGGGACCAGACATTTTGGAGAGAGCTGCTGAAGGGGATGGCAAGCAGGTGCCAACATTGGTGCTGTGCAGTGACACCTGAAAACCAAGGGCACAAACATGGTTTAGAAGAAGGAGACAAAAGGTTTTGAGACAACTGCTGCTTGGACAAGTACTTCTGGCAGCCGTGGGAGGGCACTGAGGAATGCACAGCTCCAACAGCTTTCATTAACATTCATAGGACAGCAATACACAAGAACCTGCAGCCCAGTTGCGATGGATGGGACACTTACTGCCCAATCTTCCTCCAACTAGCACTCAGTACCCAAAACCACAGTGCAATTGTGAGAGACATCCGACTTTGCAGCAGCTAACAACAGGATCCCCTACTTTCTCTCCCAGTTCTCTCACATATCTTCTAAACGAGGCATCACGTATCCAAACGGAGACCACTGCACAGCCGACTGCCTTGTTTCTGGCTGACCCTCCTGCCTCAGCTCTACCCAGCCCCATCCTCCCCCCAGGATGTGTCCACACATGCTGGCTATCGCAGATTAAAAACATCATCTTTTCACATAAAGATTTCTAGGAATGAATGCTCTATTCTCTGCTAGAGTGCGTTTTAATTAATCAAGAAATTAATTTAATTTATCAATATATATTTGCTCACAGCATAAAACTGAGGAACGTATTTCATCTACTGATGCCAGTAAAAATCTGAGCAAAGCATTTTTGGTTTGTTTGTTTTTACCAGTAAAAGCCTTAGCCAAGCATTTTTCTCAGTACAAACTTACTGAAAACTACTGTGTTACAAAAATAAGCCAGCTCTGGGCAGGAAGCAAGACTTCACCACACTTAACCCCCAACGCGCCTGACACACGCTCCGGAGAAAGTGACCCACACCAGTTTGGTTACACTTATATTGGCATCTTTCAGACAACGTGCCATAATTAAGTTCAACATATCGCTGCCAAAGTCCAAAGTCGTCGTGTCGCCAGCCTGGCATTGCACATATCCCTGGTGTAAATGGGAAATCACAGCGGCGAGACCCAAGTGCCAAAGCGTCCTCTTACCATACAAAAAGTGGGGAACTGCTTTCCATGAAACGCCTTCAGAGCATCCAGCTCACCTTCAGAGCCCCAGCCGCCGCTCTCAACAGCAAAAAGATGTTTCAGAATCAGCAGTTTGGAGGAGGAGGAGGATGGTGATGGTGCTGTGGAGGCTGGGAAAGGCTGTCACGGAGCCTCAATCCCAGTCATTCAGGTTGCTGGAGAAACAGATTTAACCAACAGAAGTTTTCAGCACTGCTGGAATGCGCAATATTTGTTTTAAAAGCTTGTTATTTACATGACAACTGATGCCAGGCTCTTTTTATTAGTCTGAATGCCAGGCCATTTAGAGTTCGTTTTCCTAAGCTTTTCTCTCCAGCCCTGAGGGCTGGAATTTTTTCTTTTTTCTGAACAAAAGCTACAGGACTCAGGCAATAAAATTTCACCAGCTACAGTCTCCAGAGGAAAAAATATATGATCAAAAAACCTGCAAATCCACAGGAATTGGCACACTGATAGCCTTGGTTTTGGCTAATCCCAGCAAGGGAAGGATTAGCTAGGCCAGGGTGGCCGAACTGCTTTTTTTAGTGAAGGAAGGGGACACAGGGGAGAGCTGACCCCACGCTCACACGGGAGCCTGCCCCGTGCCCAGGGGGAGCACATCAGTGTGGGTGATGGCAGGGCACCAGCCGGGCGGCCGTGGGACTCCACTCACTACGTGGGTACCAAGTAAAGGCAGAAATCACTCACCACATTTGTCTTTTCCTACCGTGCCTATTGAACCTTATCATGAAGAATTTCTGAGCCGTCTGACTTGTCACAGAGGAGGCACTGCTGAGACTTGTTGCAAACTCGTTTTGGTTTCTGGAGTAACCCATAGAAAGGACTGCTAGGAAAGAGAAACCGGCATTTTATCAAACTAAAACTGAGTCACATCATGGGGAAAAAAAAATCCCTCTAATTGTGCAAGAGGCAAACATGGACAAATGCATGGTGTGAAAAAAGATATTACAACTTTGAGTTGTAAACTGCATGTATCACTAACATCCCTTGCAGTAGCAGTAACCGAAAGAGCAGGTTTTCCATCGCCCTAGAGTCAAAGTTTTTATTAATAGACCTGCATTGTGGCTGTAACAGGGCTTTTACACCTGACTGTTGTGCTCAGTTTTTGAGCCTTTAACCCTCACCTTCTTTTTTTCCTGTTTTCTTGAAACCTTCTCTCCAAATCCACTCATCTTCTTTAGCTCTCCGGATGCTGGTATAGCAAGGAGCCAAAGTGAACCTGGAATGATGCTCCCATCTCACCAACCCCTTTCTCAGGGCAGAGCTGGGAGGCACCGCTCTTCTTTGTAATCCTCACCCATCTTTGTACAAGGACTGCTAACCTGTACAGGAAGGGAAGGTAATAACATAAAGACTTCCTTAAAAATATACCCATTGCTGGATGCTCAGGGAGCAGCTGTACGAGCCATCCGGAAGTGTACAGGTGTAGTGCCTGTGTGACAGCTGGGATTGACAGGGAGTAAAATCATTCCCTCTCTGCAGAGCACCTACACAGGGAGCACATGGAGGCAGTGCAGGTCCCGGTGGTGTCCACAGGGTGCCTCTGCTCTCCCCAAATGATCTGGGAGTTCAGCCACAAGGAGATCTCACAGCTGCTTCCGTGTTGACCAAGAGTCCCAGCTGTGGCAAATGCTGCTGAGAGCATCACAGCCCCACCACACAGCTTCCAGAGCATTTGTATAACTTCCCTCAGGTGTTAGCTTTGTTGATTTAAATAACTCCATCCCCTCTCCTAATACCCGCTCTCAGCTGTTTAGAATCAATTAACCTATTGAAAACTTGTTCGGGACCAGATTTTGGCTTGTCTGTCTTAGGTGAATAACCCCTGTAAAACAGAGCAGAGTAGCCACAAGTACTGACCACCGTATTTGGAATAAGGTGGTCTTTTATTTGGTGTTAATTATACTATTTACCTCAAATCACTACACTTGCTGAGCATCCTGCCTTCTGTGCTTGCTGCTTAGGGACGCTGAGGATTAATTAGCGTTTATGCAGCATTTTGTGTACTTATTGCTATTATTATTATATCACTACTACTACTGTATTTTTGCAATCTAAGGCCAGTGTTGTGCTTTTAAAAATGTATTCTGAAATGTCTACACAGTACAGCTCAATAATTCATTAGAGAAATAAACTAATGAAGGGCTGGTTAGTCAAATAATCATTAGGTTTGGTGCTGAGCTTTGTCTTTCCAATGCTCTGACTTCTAAGGGTTTTCTTCTCAGCATGAACTCATTTAAGATTTTAAATGAATTATTTGGTACACTAAAAATTAAACTCCTTGTGAGCTTTAGCACCCTCACATATTTTGCCCAGACACCACTGAAATGAATAAGGCATTTCCAAGAGGCAAGCAAACATTCTGCGTAAATGGAAGTAGTGGGGTTTTCTCCTGGTTATTTGAAGATAGGACTTGGGCTGCAAACTGCCAGCTGTGATTCGGTGGTCAGAGGGAGGGCACCAGCAGCATGGGGCATTCGTAACTGCTCACCCCCAAGATCCGCATGCAGTATGTAAAAGCAAGCAAAAGGGCATTTTGATCCTTTATGTGAACAAAACAATGCAAATTGGTGAGACTAATAAGCCCAGAAACATTACAAGGTGAATGCCTTTTATGTTTGTGAAAATCTTCTATGTTTATTTGTCTAATACAATGGAAATAAAGCTTCAAAGGCCCTTTGATTTAAAAGTGCATTATTGAAGTCAGCACAATAATAACCATTAGACCGAACTGTTGCATTATGACCCTAATAGGAGCATTGTCACAGCAGAGAACGTCTGTACAGCCTCTTGCCTGACTTGTTGGTGATGTAAAAGCAGAAATTAAGCCAAAGGAAGAGAGAATGTAGGCAGAATAGGAAAAAGAATAAAATGACCAAAGGTCACAAGTAGGTCCAAGCACTCACAGTGCATCCAGAGCTGCAGCAGGCTATAAATTTTTATGATGAACCTAAACTTCACACTTTATTGTCTGAAAGATTTAAGAAACTTTAGGGTACAGCCAACACCAGTTTATGGCATTTACCCCAAACCACATTAAGACACGAGATTATTTTCAGACTAATTCAAATCAAAGACACCACGCAGAAAGTCAGGGATATTCCAAATCCTGATAGCATGCCCTTATTCACAAACCCTTCTCCAGAGACACCTCATCCCAGCAGGCTGAGAGCAGCACCAGAGCCCCAGCTAAAACTTGTGAGAGCACATGAACATCTCTGCCCTGTTTCCTCTTCATCCTCAGCTTCCCACGCCAGCAACAATAAATATCGTGCCTTCCCTGGAATAGGCACAAGAAAATGTCCTGAGCACAGAGGAAAAATCAGTGGAGGCTCAGTAAGGACTGTCCTGGACATGAGGGTGGGCAGCTGCCCAGAGAAAAGGCCAAAAGCTCTTGATTTTTAAACCTTGGCCACAAACCTTTCCCCTTTTTGAGTGCTGCCTAGCAGAATATAGAGCAAAGGAAGCACGTTCAGGGTGATCACAGGCACCAATATTTTCAGTTCCGCATTTTTGCAAGTTTTTACCCACACTTTCCCCAAGGGCAGATTGCTTTCCATGCAAATTCTTAAGAGATGCTCTTATGCTTAATTATTGAATTTGAGAAGCCTTTGTCATCTTCCATGGAATGTTTTGTTCTTGCTTGGCTGCTCACATTGTACAGATTAGACAGAACCTGCATTTGAGGATATTTTCTTTTTTAACCATTTGTACTTTATAAAATAAATTACACTGTCTTTTCTACTCACATTTATTTGAACTAGTATAGCTAAATTAAAGTGGGACTCTATTACTAGTTTTCCAACAATAGCCTTTAAGAAAACTTCAAGATCAGAGGAATATCTCTAGTTTGATTTTTTTAAGCAAACCAGCATGCTTTTTTATGCTTGAAAATCTCACAAGTGAAACATGATTAAAAGTAATAGTGTAATTCCTAGGCTGGGGTGGTAGGGAGTCAGACGAGCAAACACTGAGAACCTTGTATTGTTTAGCGAAGAGCAAACTAGCCTGAAAAATAAAGATGGTTTTAATCGCAGGCTTTGGGCTGCTCGCCCAGGTAGAAGAACCCCTTTATTTGCAGCACAGCTTTTCAACTTCCCAACATCCCTTTACATTTGCTCTCTCCATCACCCTCCTGCTCACTGCCCGGCCCCTTCGGTGGTTCCCAGGAGATACCAAGCAGCTGGGCAGGAGGTGACTGTAACTACATTAATTACCATGTATTACGGTGTGTTAAAGCTCTAATACAGGCTGAAACACAAGTTTCCCTGCGCTGGTGTGGCTGCATCCATTGCCGCGCTGCCCCTCTCCTCCCTCTCCGTAGTGCCCCGGCGAGGGGCTGCCGTGCTACCTCTGCCACCATAATCAGTGAGCTAAAATTGTTATCAGATTAGCCCCAGCAATGAAAAGCACAGTCCCAGATCACACTCCCAGTTAGTTAGCATTTAGATAGGCTGGGACGGGGGTCTGTACAATAGGCTTCAAAGCTGAACTCTTGGTGCAGCGAGAGGGATTAATTTCTTTAACCAACATGCCTGATCTGGCCTATCTCATTACCCTGCCTTGTCAGTGTCGATGTTAGATTTGATTGAAGATTATACCATTTAGGCTTTTCCCCTGTTTTCCACAGAAATCAGGCCTATTGAATTGCACATTCTTCCATGGGCCCCTGTCAATACTCGGTGGCCTGAGCCTCTAATTCTGCTTCATTTAAACTTCATCAACTTTTCCAATCAAGTGGAAGGATCTGAAATAGGCTCCGTAAGCAGAAAGGCCCTTTTTCCTTTTGTCAGATAATTTATTCTGTTTTCTCTTTCTCTCCCCCTCGCTTCCCCACCTCTTTCTCTTTTTCTTCTTTTCGCTCCCTTTCCCTGATGCTGAAAATGAGATTACAGTATTTAAATGACTATGATAATCAATCGGGGGACCTTGAGCCGAGATTGAGGTTAATTTTTCTTAGCAGAACAAAGAAGCGTGATGCCATCAGGGATTTGAAGGTGCAATCTGTGTTTCATGCTTGTATTCTTCCCCCCCCCCCCAACCCGAAACTGCAGTTTTAGGAGTCTTTTCTTGTTACTAACTAGGCAGTTGTTGTGATTTTTAACAGAGGCAACCCCTAGGAGAGAAGAAATGTAATTTTGGGCTGATAAATAGCTAACAGCCTTCAATCAACAATTTTAATAGGAAAAAAAATTCACTTACATGGCATGACTGCAGATCTAATGAAAGTGCTATCATTACCTTATTTATTTTTAAATACAGCTGGAATAATTTTCAGCAGTGCTATAAGTACTCCTTCCAGCCTGCACAGCAGAGTTGTGAACTTTTAACTGAATACACCCCTTTCATCCAGCCACTGTTTCTACTTACCAGCTTTCTTGCTTGCCTGGAAAAAGTCGAGACTTTTGTCATGATTTTGCTAATCAGAAATGGAATCGCTTATGTTCATCTTAAAACCCGCATTGAAATGACTTGTTAAGTCTTTAGATGATGTATTTTTGGTTGTAACACGCCAGCATTCGCTCACCTGGATCTTTCCCCTACCCTTCTCAGGAAAAGAGAAAGAGAAAAATATGCGTTTCTTTGCTTCCATCCTAGCTGTCTTGTCAGTGCTGTTTTACATGCTGCCACCCAATGTTATCTTTTATTTGTGTCAGGAGAGAGGATTTGACAAGTTCAGTATACAATGTTCATTTGGCAAGGCAAATTTTTCATACCAATTTTGAGTAGAAAATGAAACCATCTTTCAACACAACGAGCAACATCATTTTTGGACAGACTTATTATGAGAAAAAGAATTGCAAAACTTTATTTCCCTGCACAATCCAAAAAAAAAAACACCTGGAAATGAGACATTTAAACAAAAAAATAAATACATGTATGAATGTTTGAGGCCATCAGTTTGTTTTAGAAATAAAAAATAACCACCGGCTGCTGTCAGGTAGCTGTGGCCTCCTTTTTGTTAATCAGATGCTGCTGAAATTGGTTGCATCATAATGTAGCTTTGTTTCAAATCTTTTAAGCTGTCAGAAGATTCGGAAAGGCAGACCGACTTCAGAAGTTTGTCAGCGTTCGCCAAGCAAAACACTCATTAGTCAACAGCGCGTAGGCTGAGGCTTGCAAAGACGCCCAGGGCCTGAGCAAGGGAGGGAGGCATTTCAAAGGGCTCTGGGTGCTTTCCCTCCCCTCTAGAATCCCAACTGTAACTTCTGGCAGTACTAAATACTCTGAACAATCCAATTAATGGAAAAAAAATCTCATTATAAATTCTGCTGTCCCATGTATGTCATGAGTTACATGGGTACGCCAGGTTCCTTGGGACGGCTCTTGTTTTTGACAGCCCCCCACCATAATGGGCTTCTGGTCCATGACAAGGACTTGCTGGTGCAACTGCACAGTGAAGACCCAGGACAGTTAAATAAATATTTTCTAAGGAAGATGATGCTTTGAAAAAGGGCTGTCGAAACTTCACTGGGTGACAAGTTCATTTTAGCACCCAGGACCCCTGCAAGGTTGGGAGGTGCAGCCTGAGAACCATGTAGGGATGTACATCCTCCATGTTCTGTAAGTCAATGGGAAACCTCAGCCTGTGGTGGGAATTGGGATGCTCTTTGATGCCCCAGCTATGACCTCCTGTGAATTTTACCCCTAACAAAGAAGCAGCAGCCCCAAGATCCCTGTTGAGTCCCACAGACTTGGAAGTTGTGTGCCTCAGGCAGCGTTTTGCTCTAACAGTCTTCTCTCTTTAAGCAAATGTTGACTCACCATGGGGAAATTAAAACTCCATTAGACATCGCCACATTGTAGAGCAGACCCCATTACAGCGGTCGAGATGCAATTAATTGGTTTCCTCAGATATTACTTAATTCTGGGAAGGCACAGATAGACGGGAAGGACAAGGCTGATCTAAAACAATCATTTCCGAAAATAACATAATCTAAATAAACTAATGAAGTGATTACATAATTATTAATCTAAATATAAAGAAGAGTCAAATGAAAATATTGGGTATGTAACAATTCAGAAAAAACAGTAAAGTTAATACTGTTCTGGTTAGATTCATCATGAGGCAATCAGCATTTGTGTTTAGGGATGGATGCTGGTTTAGCAGATTAATTATATTTCATGCAAATGCCTGCCATTTCAAAGTGTCCCGTCTTCGGCTTTTGTTTCGTCTGCTGTCCATGCTACTTAACTTTTCAACACGTGGATGGAAGGGGCCACTGCCTATGGGGCACTGCAGGTTTGGGGCTTGTTTTTTAACTAAGGTTGATGTTGGATTAGGAAATATAGAGCAAAATAACCATAAAGTGAAACTCCCCTGCATGCAGATGGAATAATTAGTAATTTGGAAATATTCTGGCCCAGGGAGGGCTATCCTCAGGCAGCCCCTCTGCAGGGAGGCAGTGGGGAGATGCATGCTTGGGGTGCTCACTGTATCAGTGCCTCGGGTGCCATCAGGGTTCCCAAGAGCCGTGCAGCGTCCCCCCAGCCTGCTGCCAGGGCAGGGAGCAGGGCCAGCCATCTCCCACACAGCTCTTCTGCGCAAAGCTCATTCGTTTGCATTATCAGGGTGAGAAAGTATTTGGATTCAGGAGAATAAATAACTAGGCCTTATAAGTCATTAAAAATGTATTACAAGAAAAATACAGTGCGACTATAAATAGAAAACAAAGCAACTCCTGTATAAACGTTTACAATGACTGTTACTCAGAGTATTCCTCACTGTCTGGTTTTGAGTGAGTTTAGCATCCGTGATCTCGGGAGACTGCTGTCCCTTGAAGCTGCAGTTCTGCTCGGGCACTGGCAGCCTGCTGCCCTCTGTAAGCCTCCCCCAGTTTTGATGATGAGCATTTGGTGACAGTAGCTCAGGTCTGTGACCTGCCCAGTCTGTCTGAGAGGAGATGAGCTGAGATGGGGGCAGAGGGGCTGCTCAGTCCCAAACTGGAACTGAGGTGTTTTTCCCTCCCCCTCCTCCTCTTTTTTTTTTTTTTTAAGTAAAAATGTTTCACTTATTTCTAATTCACTTACATTTGCAACAGTCTGACATGTAGCAGTTACTTCCATGAAAGTTATTACCTCTCCCAGCAAACCTCCACACATACAGATCTTGACTTAATATAAAATGAACTCTACGTATCAATACATTAATCATTCAGTGATACATCATTACTATCTTCCTTTTTGTTATTACTTAAACAGTAGCTCATGTAGTTAAAATCAGGTATACCCAGTCATTTTTAAACCTTTCTTGAGGAACATACACATTTTTTGAAGAAGCTGATGTTATCTCCACATTGTGATAAGTACCGCATCTGAAGCCAGGGCGAGCTGGCTTTCAGGGGGACATGAACTGCACTTCGTGTTTCAGATGTCAATGTTAAGAATTTGTCCCTTTTGGTCTGATTTTCTCTTTGTCACGTCAAGCAGTAAAGTGGAAGATTTAGGTGGCTAATATACCTTAATGCAACTTGGCACCCAGCAGCAAAGATGAAACCTCAAAGTTTCAGCTAACTTCAGCAGTGTGACGCTACACAAATCAAATCCTGACTGTGGTCCCAACATGAAAACTCCGTGATAGAGTACTTGCAGTGCTTAAACTCCTGCGTGTAGCTAATAGGTTGCTCCAAGGGAAAGCCTGGGTTGCCTTGGCTGGACAGTGATGAACAATTAGAGATTGCAGCACCCAGGTGTACTGAAGAGTCCGTAGTTACGTATTCAGGTCAGGGAAAGTAGGCCACAGATCTAAATGGTGAATCCTAATAGTCTGAGTTGTGGTTTCTTGGGAAAGAGGACATTTTGTGCAGCTTACGTATTAAGAAAAGTGATGTTTTCAACACTATTCTACTGGACTCAAAAGAGCGAGCTGCTGCAGTATGGTCCAGAACAAAAATGTTCTACTTATTTGCAAGACTGCAAAATAGCCAGGAGCTGGAGGCAATATTCAGATCTTTTCAAGTGTTGGGGTATTTCAGACCTGGGGTCACTCAGTCTTCTTTTTTTCCACTAATGTGTCTCTGACTTAGGACCCTGCAAGGAGGCAAGAGATCTGGGTTTGCATTTAATTCCTGACTGAAACGTAATGACTCAAACCAGTTTCAAAATAAGCCTGTATGCTGCGGTGAGGGGCATTCACACAGTGTGTGGGTGTGAGGGAGAGCAAATTTGCTCTTCTGCACAGACGCTCACTCTGGACTCCACTCCAGGTGTGGAAACTGCTGGCTGGAAACACTGGCCGAGGGTTTCTTAACAGAACAGACCCATTGGGGTCATTTCTGCGAAACCGTGAAATTCAGCAAGCAATGATTGGAAAAAGCAATTTCCTTTTCATGAAATGTGGGCACTCACTTTGTTTTCATCCTAAACTCACAAGAACCTCTTTCTTAAATGCTCCACCAGCCTCCCCCAGCTGGGGTCTCGTTGATCACCTCCTTCCTGCAAGACTGTTAGCGCGCGGCAGTCCCTTTTATTTGGGAATTTAACAAGTAATTCTAAATTGGGGTGTTGGAAAACCTGTGATCCTATCTACCGCGTCTATCCTATCAGATGTGGTTCTGTGCTTTCACCGCCTTGAAAACAAAGGGGAAGAAAGTTGAACACATGGTATCCTCAACTAGAAAGGGCTTTGCTATAAGAGGATATTGAGTTGTTTTATAAAGCCCAATATTACGCTTGAATTATGCCTGAATAAGGAGAAAGGACATTGTTAAAGAGCCCTAAACATTGCCCATAGTGGATCTGCTTTCTTCCAAACCCTTCAGTGGTGTTGTTTTTGGCTGTTAATGATTTGGTATTGTATTTATAAGCCGGCAGGGTAATCCAGAGAGCAGCAGGAGGGGCAGTTGCCTTAAATAAAGCTTTACAACGCTGCTAATTAAAATGATCCTTCCTCTCCCTGTGATGACTAATGAGACAGAAAGAAGAACTGGGGAGGGTTAATGAAAATGTTGCCATGAGATTCCCTATTTTTAATTGGCCTTTTTAATGTTTTAATCTTCTTTACAGTGTGGGGGTGGAGATGGAGAAATTTTCTTTCAACCTTTTTGTATACTGTGCCCAATAGGTTGTAATGCATGGCATTTGAAACGTGCATTTCTAGCTATATATTAAAAGTCGGTAACCAAAAGTCTGAGATGGAGTGTAGCCTTGAGACAGAAGAAACAATTTTGGACTTAACTGGGAACAGAAACAAGAAATGTGAAACCTGTTTTTTAGCTGAAGCTTCCAAAACTCCAAGGGAGCATTCATACCCTGAGGACTGAGGCTAAGATCTATTGTGAAGAATTGGCACTGATGCTTAATAGTATTTAGAGCTTTAGGTCATGATGCTCTGTTAAATGCAATATTTATCCCATGAGCATGTCACAGTTCACCTCAGATGTCAAGAATTCAATTAATATTCTATTTAATAGAACACACTGTGACCTAACCTTTTAATACTCTTAGTGCGTCTGAGCCCTCCTTATTAGTGTCGCACTCTAACTTTCCTTCTCAGCTGATACATCTAACAACAACTGGGATGGGGAAATTGGGAGCAAGGAGAGAAGGGAGGAGATTTAAATTACTTTTGGACCTCACTGTGAGGATTCAGCAGCTTTATCCCTTGTAAAACCTGGTTCACAGGGGGTTAGCACACCCTACTTTTCTCATTTTTATGGGGCTGACGTCTTGAAAGTTTCAGCTTTCTATCAATCCAAAACTACAAAAGGCATGGCCAAATTTTTCATGGTTTGAGCCAGTCCAGTTTTGCATTGAAACAGCATTGCCCCTGCTTCACATCACATTATCCAACTCAGGGTAAGGGAAGCCATTCATGTGAGTAACACCTGCAGGATGAAATCTTTGGCTTGAAATTTTGTCTGTATAGTGTGATGCGGGGTTGTAAATAGTCAGAGATTTTGGAACCAGCACTGCAGAAATTTCCCTGCATCGCATCTGAAAATTTTCTCCGAAAGCAGGATCCCTTGAATACATCATGATTTTTCAGATTGGACTAGAAAATCTCAGGACTCCTTCTGGACTGAAGTCTAGGAGTAAACAGGGCTGCCTCCTTTCCCCTGTGACCAGCAGCAGTGCCACAGCAGCCCAGTTCCACCCGTTTGCTGCTGGAATCAGAGATGCAGAACCAGGTTTGGCCATCCTTGTGTCACCTCTGATGGACTATTGGGAGAACGCCATAAAAAACGCAGTAAATTCGTGTGTTTCAGATCATACGAAATAGAAGACAGGCTTAGTAATCTGATGGGGTTTATATCTAGCTTTTTTTAAGAATGGAATTAATTTTAAAAACTCCTAATTGGAATTTGCTTCGGCCCAATATCTTTTCTGTGCGAAACGTGCATAATGCTTTAGAAATGGAAGGAGACTGAAAGCAAATAAGTGGTTTAAATTATTCTGTATCATGTAGCCATTACATTTTGAGAAGTGCTAAACAGCAAAGGCTTTTTTTTAAGGCAGTTTTTCCCTGACTTTAGCCAGGCGGGTAGGATGGGGTTCACACAGCGGAGAACACCTGCCTGCAGCTGGGAGGGGGCCATGCTATTACCACACCTGTGATTTCAGTAAGATTTGTTGGGAAGATCAACCAATAAATACAGACTCTGTACCCACAGCTCCTTAGAGTGGGAGGAAGAACAGACATTGTGCCAGATATTTTCATGCAACTATATTCATTATTTATGCAGAAGAAGAGATATTTCAGGAAAACAGAGCTGAACCATGAGTGACAAGGTATCTTTCCAGAGCGTAGGGTGCAGGAAAATTGCACTGAGGTTGACAGCTTTTTAATGTAGAGTCTCTATTTCACTGAATTACTGCATGTTGGCATTTCGAAAGTACAAGATGACCTATTTATTAGCTGTGAATCAAACAGAAATTACATGCTAGAAAATAAAAGAGTTGTATGTTTCTTCCAGCTGGTAAGATGCTTATCCTACAGAAATAACATATACTTAAAAGAAAACCTGCAAACAAAGGACCATCAATCACAAGGCACTAAATTTAATGTCATAGCACCTATATTCATCTTGTAATATTGCAATCATATGTGCTTGTTCCCTTACATGTGATGTAATATTAAATGTATGTGTGTCATAATACTTTAAAATTTCACTATCCTTGCTGAGCTTAGGCTCCTGTCATCCTCTTCCCTTTTGAAGGGGAAATACTGACTTGGAAACTTGGCTTCAACAGTAACACGTATCCTAGAGCAACACAAAATGGTTCACTCAGATCAAGGTCTCTGTATTCCTAGCTGACCTCTGCGGGCATGTCCCCTCTCCATGTACAGGTTGGGGTCAGAGACGTCCCCGATTTGGGGACGCCAAGCTGTCTAGTCCTGCCTCTCAGTACACGCAGCACTTCTTTTAACTCTCAAATATCCTAGCCAACCTTGAACAAAAGCTGCCCAACATCACCTGTAGTGCAGAAAGCAGCAAGTTAGGAAGTGAGAATATAATTGCTGTGACCAGCAGCAACGGACTATTTTATACAATATAAAGTATCCGTCTTGCTATGCCCCTGGATCTTCCAAATCCAGTGGTTTTGGAAAACCCAGCCACAATTCTTTTAGACAGAGCGGTTCCTACAACACATGGAAGAGGGAGGTATCACCCATCTTTCAATTACACATGAATATGCTTTTATTAGCCATCTAATCAATGCAAAACCCTCTGGAAACGCTACTCTTCTTATTTTTCATTTGATAATGATGTTGCATTTCCTTATTTCGTTAGACATGGCATCATCCCATGGCTTTCAGACAATACTTAGGGGTCAGAAATAGAGAGTGAATCTCAGAGTCTCGGTTCTGCAGCCGTCTTTCACGGTCCACCATTAGAAAGGCAGTTTTTGCTCAGAGAAAAACACTCTGTTTACTGCTGCTTTAAAAATGTAACAGAGGCACAGCCAGCCCTGGGGCTTCTCTACGGTGCTGTAAAATAGCAGGGATTTACCCACAGCTTCTGATACAGGGAAACTACAAGTTTCTTTTATGAAAAAGCTGAATATCAATATACAAGAGAAACTAAGCACCGCATATTAGGCACGTGTTTGAGCCTGGAAGGAGGTGTCCTCTCCTGGCCCCTCTTTGCCTTCCTGCTTGTAAACATGCAGTGCCAAAACCTCAGGAGGAAGGTAACCAGCTATCAAACTAAATACTAGAAACTCCCAGGCCAAGCAGATGGGGCATTTCCCTGGGGGAAAGGCAAAAGCAGGAGGAAAAGCTGCCAAAAGAGCCCAACTACTAGCCCTGCACTTTGCCAGACAGGCAAATACCACATCTGAAGGAAATACCCTTACAAAGCACAGCCTGTCATTTGGAGAGTGAAAATTCTGCTTTCCCTGTGAACTTTGATATCTAGGATCTGAACAAAGGCACCAGAAGGAAAAATACTAAAGCTGTTGGATTTGGCAACTGACATTCAAATCAAGGTGGAACAAGTTCCTGCCTTCTCTTCCTTGTGTTCTTACATAAACAATTTAAGACATAAACACATACAGAGTTGCTACAAGTATGCAAGTGTGTACAAGTAATAATGTGATGTACAGATTGATGCAGGCCCAAAAGCCTGAAGTATCACAGCGAGTAGGTGGCCTCATTTCCTTCCGTCAGCAATCTCTCCTGTTCCCCCACCCTCCATAGCAAGAGCACGAAGTCTTGGTGTCTTGCTGCGTGGCCTGGATGCTGTTTCCCCCCATCAGGATAGCAGGCTTTGTAGGAAAGATGAAATGATTGCTGACTCTTTTCTTCTCATTAAGTTTGTTTACATTGTGGACCATTGAGGTTTCCCTGGCTTTGTGCCTCATGTACTCTGCTTTGAGAATCCCCAGCATTCATAAAAGTGAAGCCAGCTAAACCTGCACAACTCTTCCATTACTTAGAAAAGTCCAGCATGAACTTTTATCACACATGACCCATTTTTCTTTGTTTTTAAAAACGAAACTGAAAACAACAAATTTGCTGTGTAGAAAGAAGACTGCTGCTAGGTTTATCTGTAGACCTGGCAGTTATCGCGCCCAAACTCATTCTGGACCAGCACCCTGGAGCAGAATCAGGGCTCCATTGTATCCCAGTGACTATAGCCAAAAGCACTGAACTCATCCAGACTTTGTAATAACCTAACAGGCATTTGACCCATGTCCTGAAGAGGCCAATGAGCAATAGCCTCCCAATACAATTATCATTTCTGCTAATCCATCCGTGTGTCAGGGTACAGGAGGACAGCATTAAAAACTATTGTACCAGTTGACTGCAGTGGAGGGAAATGAAGAGAAGGAAAAATATTACAGAATTCCTGTTGACTTATCTGAAACCCATTTGCAGAGGGATGTGGTGAACTTCGTAACTGCACCTTTGGCTCTGCCACTTTTCCCTTCTAGGACTGCAAAGCAATGTCTTTCACCAACTTTAAACTCAAATCAGTTTTGCAATTAATCAGCACCACTTGTTTATATATATGAATATATATATAGATATATATTCTATCAATATAATTTTCAGACTTATCGGTATAGTGTCTACCTCCTCACAATGGCTAGATAAAGCTTATTTTTAAATTCATGCTGATCCAAGTACATTTGCAATAGAAGCAGGGTGGTTATTTCAGCATTGCACATTCATTCTGAGTTAACACTTAGGATCTTCAGGAAAAAAAATCTATACATTAGAAATATTTAATTGACCACTTGATATTATTCCGATCCCTCTGTGTTGAATCCTGAATGGTAAAACTTAACACGACTCTTTTTTGCTTGAATTATCCTCCTACTCTTGCATATATACAGGCTATGTGCTGTAATGCAAGACTCATACATTCGTCTTAGTAATTTATCTCATTTCCTTTGGAATGGTGTCCCTCAGTGACTCAGAGAAAGTGGAGCGGTTGTTTTAATAGATTTGAGTTTTATCTGCCTCTCTATTTGCAGCAGGGCATAATAATAATAAATTATGATACTAATAAGTAGGTTGTGCAGAATGGACTACATGGTACCACTTCCCTCCCCCTCCAAAAAAGTAATTTATGGGTACATTCTTGTGACTTTAGGGGTGTAATAAATTATCAGGGTTCGTTTTTCCATCCAATTTGAGGCAGTGCAGCTGTGTTTTGCAAGCAATAAACTCTCTTGTTGTATTTCTTAGCTAAGCACTGAAAAACACAGTGTGATTTTTTTTCCCTCCCTTCCCAATTATTGTTGCAACGCCTGGTAGCTTCTCTGTAGTTAAGGGTTTGCCAGTGCTTCTATTATAAACCTCCATTTTCAGGGGCCTATAACTTTGCTCTTTTAAATCATAGAGGGCTAGAACTTGGTGTACATCTCTGTCAATCTATATACTTTTTTAACGGAGAGAAAAAGCAAATTTTTTTAAGGAGTCCAGAACTCCCAAATTGGAGCCGTGTGTGGAAGTCATAGACACATGGATGCAAGCAGTTGGTAATGCTTGGATACCTCTTCAGCTCCTGAAAATCCTGGGAGCGCCTCTTATTTTGGACACATCTTGGGGCAATATTTGGACCTTAATTATATTGTTGACGCAGTGGACAGGAAGGGTAGCACTGTCTGCCACTTTGCTGCTGGAGGTTTGGGGATCAAGTAGGAGTCGTCTATCTGCAGAAGCTCCTTCCTTAAAGGTGATGCCCTGCCGCTGAGTGCTGGCCCAGCGGCTCAGCCTGCTGAAAATACAGAAGACGTAAAGGCACCTGCAGCAGTTCACCGTTCCCAAGCCCTGGGTTGCAGTCTTAGCCAGCTGTATCGACCAAAATACTGTCACAGGGTCTCTGAATTCAAGGAGAGGTTAAGAGCCTTTGTGGACTTGGTTCCCATTCCCGATACCTGACCCCTTGGATTCAGCCTGAAGCCAACAAGGGTCAAAGAAGGAAGGAAGAAAAATGAGAAGATACGATAACACTAGACTTGCACAAACCCTCTACAACAACCTTGGAGACCCTGGGCTGGGAAGTACAGTACATGTTGAGCTCTGACGAGAAATGGTGCA
The DNA here is from genome assembly GCA_013400135.1 of Rhinoptilus africanus. Taxonomy (NCBI): domain Eukaryota; kingdom Metazoa; phylum Chordata; class Aves; order Charadriiformes; family Glareolidae; genus Rhinoptilus; species Rhinoptilus africanus. The sequence continues at coordinate 616,108 of VXBO01005456.1, read as the reverse complement.
TTCCTTCCCCTCTGTAAAATCTTACCGAATGGGGAAAAAAAGCCACCTGATTTTCTAATACCACTTTGTATGGGTACAATTATGTCTTGCTTGTGTTGCACAGGCACTGCTCTACAACGGGGCACCAATAGCCTTCCAGTGCACGCGAGTAAACCAAGAGTGGAGTAAAAACGACCCTGGGTTTCCAGGGTGCTCTTCGGGGGAGCATCGTGGCAGGGAAGGAGCAGCTTGCAGCCCCTTTGTGCAGGCTGCTGCTGCTCCAGCCGCTCTCATATCAGGCCGTACAGCACTGCCAGACTAACGGTCCTGCTAAAGCAGCCTTCTACGTGATCGGCAATTAAGCTGTGAAGTCAGCCCCTTAATATTATGTTAACATAGTTCAGTATATTAAATGTAAAACAAGTCATAATTTTTAAAGGTACCTCGGCTTACTGAGTTTAAATGAAGGCAGCAGTAGGACTATCACAGCCATATGCAAATCACCTGCATTTTAAAGCTAACAATAGATTTTGCTTTATTGTTTTGGCATTTAACGAGTGGGAAAATAATAAATTAAGCCACATGGGGAATCCCTGGTGCTTTTACAAACTGAAGCAGTGCCCATTTGGAGACAGAACATTCCCCATTTTTCTCCCTAGCTGCATTTCTCTTAACCCACCACCTTATTAAAGCTTATAGGGCAAAATTCTCCTCTCGTATTCCTCTGGCAGCTCTTAGTCCACATTCAGCTCTCCCTACCTTCCTAGCTGTCTTTCATCCTGCGAGCTCTCTCTTCAGACAGGGAACAGAAGAAGAGTAAAGACTCACTGGGCCGTAGGGAGTCAGAAGAAAGATGTTGTCGTAGTTTTAGGAAGGTTACAATAGCTATTAGAGCATGGACAGCTTTTTCTGCCTGTTGTAATAGGGGATGCAGTCAGCAGCTACCAGTGCAAGGTCTATGAAAGAGGCAGTTCTGGTCAGCAGTAAGCAGGATCCGTGCAGTGAAAATAACAGGACCTCTGCAGCTGCCTGGTGTGCCACCGTGACAGGTACCAGCTATGACACCAGTGCCAGATTCGTGGCTCGGTGGAACGGTTCTTGTTTGGGGCTGCATAGCCAAAAGGAGGAAGGGGATGATGAACATCTTAGCAAGATGACCTCTCTGTTTTGAAGTGGTTTTGAGTAGGGTGTTAGACTGCATCTCACAGGGTACGAGCAAAAAACCAACAACAACAAAGCAGTATTTTCATTTTAACTCGCTCAGCTCTTAGGATGTTGGTCATCTCGGGCTGATTGAATGGGCAGGTGTTGGTCTTGCAAATGGCAATGTTTAGCTCACACATTGCTAGTTAAGAAACATAGCTAAAACCGAACCACAGTGTGGGTGTTTGCTCCTGAACACCATCCTAGACAGGTCCTCTCCAGGCAAGTCACCAAAAGGAAGACACACTGCTTCATTGCCCACGCTGCTCCTGCATGTGAGCAAGCACAGACGTCCCTTGTGCAAAGCAGGCACACAAGCACGTTCAACACATGCTTGCTTCCTGTGTTATCTGCAAGAAGTATCAATTATACATGCTCGTGAATATATCCCTGTACCTGTGTTCCCCCAGGAACACTGTTTTACCAACACCAAAGGATGCAACACAAATCAGGAACCAAGGTAAACCAGCCAGCCTAAAGTTGACATGATGCTGCAGCATTAACTGGCAACAGAAAATTGCCAGGGAAAGTGAAAATTTAAACAAGACAAACAACAGGAATGTAGAGAAAATACTTTGAATGGAAACCTGCAAACCTCAGACAAGTTTGGAACATGCCTAGGGATAATTCGTCAGCTTCCATCTCATGGCTTTGTAGAATCTCTTAGAAAAGCCCCTGCAGTCTTGCCACACGTCTGTTTTCCACCAAATGTGCAGTTTGTCCTATCTGATGCATTTCATCTGTTGTGTATAGTGTTACCACTTACATATGTGCCATGTGGGGAAATTGCAGATAGAAGGTTTGTGTAGCCCTCTGAACATATGAAATGCTGCACAAGGATTATGGTTATTTTCATAATTCTCCACCGCTGCCTGTGTTTGAAGTCAGGGATGTCCGGTGGCTGAATGCACGCAAAAGCCCAATTAGCTTCTTATCTCCAAAGCTCTTACAAACAGTAATGCATTAATCGTTGTAAAACTAAGAGATGAGCATTGGTCTGTACTCCTGGATCAGTTCAGTCAGGATGTAACTTGACTGATGCTGACAATAACATGACAAATCTTGTCCCTTCATCCCCTTCTGTCCCTTCATCCCCACTGTGCAGGAGAGGAAACAGAGGCAGAGCACCTCAGTGGCCACCCCGGTCTCAGACCACAATGTCCCTTTGTAAAACCTGACCAAGCCTTGGCTCAGGAACAAGCACATTTTAGGCTCGGGTCCCGACAAGCATCAATCTTCCATGCGATGCTTTCTCTTACCCTGTTAGAAAATCTGGATGCTGCTTAAAACATAGAAAGTCTAAAAATGACATGTGAATAGACAAGGAAGGGCTAAACAGCAAAATAAGTGTTTGGTTCTGTAAGAACTGCACAAGCACACAAAAACAAGCTGGCTCTAGGAAGAGCTTTTCAGATTACTTGAATGTCTCTTAAAAAAAATGGATTAAAATACAGATTCCCCCTATTATTTTTCAATAATAGAAGTGCAGCATAGTACAACTCACTAGTGCCACAAACTACTTTTTCATTTCTGTTTTTGTTTCATGCTTCAATATCTTCTTCCAGCTGCTCATGTCTCCTTTTCCTTCTCCTCACTTTGATCTATTAGTTTTCCCCAGAAATGGGGTTTATAAATCATTGTAATGCAGCCCTGGGAAAGACGGTGCTTAGTGCAGGGAGAAATACATTGCAGCTAACAGCCACGGCAGGGAGGAAAACTCTCACCTCGTAGTGGGCTTTGGCGACAGGTTACTGATGGCGCTGGGTTATTTTATGTCTGCATTCGTGCCATCAGGGGCAGGGCCGCAGGGAGCGCTGCCTGTACCCCCTTTGCAATATTTCAAGCTTCCTTCTGCAGGCAAAAACAAACCGCTCAGGGCCTCGCAAGGGAAAGGGGGGGGAGGAAAAATTGCTAGAAGAAGGGGAGGGGAGGCAGGACAGGTGGGGATGGATCACTTAGTTCCTGCTTTTGCATGATTACATATTTTTAAAAAGAGACATTTGTCTCTAACACACCCTGAACAGATGCAAATTTCATGCAATACCCATCTATTGGCAGAGTGGCAAGATCCAGCTTGCCCATGAACATTTCCACCCCCTTTTTGTGCCAAAGCCTTTGTGTTCCCATTTTGCGTTGGGGAAACTTTGTTGCTGGACGCCCATGGGCACAACTGACCCCATCATCGCTGCACGGTGAAGTCAGGGGGTACCGCAGGGGAGCCATCTCTGGCACTGCCCCAGTTTGACCCCGTAAGAGCGGACACAGACACACCTGCTTATGGTATTCAAAAATCTTTTTGTATTTGAAACTTAAGGGTTGGGCTTCATTTTCTAGTCAGGCTTCCAAAAGTTGCCTGCAGCTATTAAAAAAAAAAAATCTAAAATATGAAGCTGGGAGCAGTGCACCAGGTGACTGAATAACCTCAAAACAGCCTTTCCAGGTCAAGTTGGTGGAAGGGCTGCTGTGGCAATTGTCGGCATGACATTGTGGCCAGCCTGGGGTGAAGGTCTGAGCGTCCCCCCAGCAAGGGTAGTTCCCCTGAGCCCCCTGCCAGGAACAAGTGTTAGTCCTAAATGCAGAAAACCCAACATCAGCTATGGCCAGAGACAAACCTCTGCCAGCAGAGGTTTAGGTACTTATCTCCTGCCCCGGGGTGCAGCATGGATTAGGGGAACCTATTGCCATCCCTGTTTAATTAGGGAAGAAATCTTCATAACCTCCTAAGAGCAGCACAGTCACTCACAAGCTACAGGCTCTTTTAAGCACTAGCTGTGGTTTTAGGATCATCAGCTCCTAATAAGACCACTCCAGGCAGACACACCATCCTTTAGTTTCCAAAGCACACAAAAGAGACACCATGCTGGAATCTTACCTCTATCTTTAACAAAGCATTACCCCCTCCTCACCCTCTTCCCCATAATTGCCTTGTTATTGTCATTGGTGCCATTGTTCATTGGCTGGGCCGTAGAGAGGCCCGAGGGAGCAGTTCTGCCTTAGCTAAACCAATATCTCCTGCAATAACCCCCTGCAGTTTCCCCTTTGCTATCCCATGTTGAATAAATCCTCCATCTCTGTTTGCTGAATGATCATAAAGATATGATTGAAGTTTCAGATTTATGGTTTCCTTCGAATCAAGGAGCAACTCCAATAATGCCAGAGCCTGTTTGCTGACTGCTTTTGACAGGATATATGTAAAAGGAGATTTGCAAGAGCAGAAACAGGAATGCAAAGATTCAAGCAAGGTATTTTCCAGACAGGCAGTGCACACATATGCAGTCACGTATAGGGGTTGAACTCATACACACACATTCCCAGAGCATCCTCCATGGAAGGCCCTCGCTGCAGTTCCTGCAAGGCAGGGTGCGTGCACAATATTTTACTCTAACAGCGAATCTGTCTCAAGTAACTACACAAGGGACCCACAAGAATTGGTTGCCTAGTAAAGGAGGATCCTAACTAAAGATCTCACACCACTGTACTGGAAACTACTCTAAAGTGGTTGCTGAAGGCTGGGAGAGGGCTATATATTAAGGTGGTCCTTACTGTCAGCTTCACTCTCCATATCCCATGAATTCCCTCTAGGCTGCATTAATGCAATCCTCTGGGTGCCCAGGATGCTCTTTGGGGAGTGTGGAGAAACCCTCTTGCTCCCAAGGGAGAACATCCCAGCCATTTCCTCTGATCAAAGCACCAACATCCAAAAAAAGCAACCAGAGGGGTGTTCTGTTTTCAGGAAAAGGCAGCTGCCTCCTGAGGACACCCAGCACTGCACCTTCCCCATTGAAGCAACAGCCTCCCAAAGCAAACCCAGGGAAAGTGGTGCATGATTGTGAAGTTCAAGCTGAGGATGGTTATCACCTTCCCCGGTGCTGTTGTCTTGGCCTGGGTGTCAAAACCCTCCTTTCCCCAGCAGCATTTCCTAAGCCAGCTCTGTCATACAGCTGTATTCTGGGAATCACACATCACGGGGCACAGCACTATTCAGAGGCGGGCCAATATCAGTCTTTATGAATCAAGCACTGCAGAGCTGAGGTGAAATCAAAGTCTGTGACTTGGGTGCCAAAACCCAAACAAGGCATCCAAAATACATTCCCTCCAGCCCTGTGGTGGCAGCACATTTGCTTTTCCCTGATTCATAGCCATTTATGCTCATTCTTGTTTCAACAAAAACCTATAAAACTCTTACAGCACGATGCAGTCCTAAATTAAATGCACTTTAACATCCCTATATAACAAGGGAGTCTTTGCTCTTTTAAATTAATGTGTATAGCTGAGAAGGGGACCTTTCCTGGAAAATTTATTCCACTTTATTTGGAGACAGAAAACCCCACCTCGTTCCACCTTCTCTGAGAGCAAAGATTATTTTGTGTGTTATAATGAGGAATTTGTAATAACGAGTGTTGTGTGTTAGACTAACTATGAAGCGAACAGAAAGGAAGACTTCTGTGAACAGCAGTGTTTGTGTGATGTATGGTAATATTTTTCCTCAGTGCATTACAAAAGAAAAAAGCAAGATAAAAATATCTTCCATTTTCTCCCTAATTTGTAGTTTTCTGGTGTTAGCAAGGCTTATAAGACACATGCTCCCAATTAGCTGCTCCTCTTAATTTAAATGCTTCATAAATTATCTCCTGCGCTTGTGGATTATCACTTCATAATGCGAGTTAGCATTTAAATAAATAGCTGCGATGTAGGAAATTAGAGAGGTTTACAGTCTGAGACAGCAGCATAATGAAGGAAAATACCACAGCAGCTGAACAGAGGTTGGGAGAGATGTGATGAGACAGAGATTTTTCTCCCTTTACCTTTTAGCAACCAGATTTGGACTGCAGCAGGGAAAATATGGGTCAGAACTCCAGCAGAGCAGGAGCCTTTTGTAATGTCTGAGCAGGAAGGGAATATAGAGAATTCTTAAGTGCGTGAAACATCTGATTTAGCAAATATGATGCAATTACGAAGTGACTTTTTCGAGCCAACTCTTGCTTGCCTCACAAGGTAGCCCCTTTGAAAGCAATTGGGCTCTTTGTGTACGTCACCTGAGCAGTATCTGACCCCTTATGTTCTAGCCTTTCAAAAAAAATATAGGACTGGAGAGAAAAACAATAGAACAAAGCAGAGCTTAAACTGTATCAGGAAAATTTTGTGGGGAAAGCAATGAGGGAGTCAGATGGAGGATTATGGGGAATTTTAGAAATTATATATATCTTGCAAAGATAACGAGCATTAATTTGTAAGCCATATAACTTTTGCCATGTTTTTAGCACCATTAATGAGATCAACCCATGGGCAATGATAGTTTTTAACCATTGGGAGCGACTTCCCAGTGCTGTTTCAGCCCAGTTGCACAATTATTGTCATAAATGTAGAAAATTAGGGAAGCAAGACAGGGAAAAGCCTCATGACAACTCCTTGGGGGACTAAGACACTCTCCAGTGCTTGCTGGTCTTGCTTTTAGTGTCACTGCTGCTTTTTCTGCCACAGGAGAAAACTCTGGGCAAGATCCTGCCGGCAGTCAATCGCACTTGACTGCCATTGACTTCTTGGGGAGCTGAAGACATAAAGGCACTTGTGGGTCCAGGACCCTTTGGTGTCTGTCTTGCAGAGAGCCCAAGGTTGAGCACTGCAGCTCTCGGGGAAGTTCAGCTATTACAGCTCCCTGCTTGCTCACACAGAGAACTCCCAACGTGTCAAAATCATGGATACTTTTTCAAAAACACATGAAAATCATAGAAGCCTTGACAGCCTTGACCAAAGTCCAGCCTTAGGCAGGAGTAAAGTTATTAGTTACCTTATTTCCCAGAGAAAGTCTGACACATTAGGATTTCACAGTAACTGGCTGTAAGTGTAATGGGCAGGGTGTGATTTTGCTCACTAGGTTTTGCAGTTAAATTCCAGCATGTTGAATACATTTTGCTGTAGGACAGAGCAAATGATTCGGGCAGATTCTTGCATTAGCACAAGACCCTCTGTGCTTAATGGGAATTCTGTCTAACTGACAGCACAATTTGGGTCTTCATTGTATTTAATATACTTCAAGAGCAGTGGTCAGATTGTCTCATCATTTACATCCATACAACCCTGCTAATCCCAGGAGAACTGCAGAGGGGAAGCTCAGGACAACCTCTAACTGACTCAATTTTCCCTGTGTAGCACCTTCCAGTTAATTTTTCTAGCAATGTGTCCCAAAATATTCTTGGTTATAATCCCAGTTCTTCCCAGGTTGATCAGACTGAACATGGGCAAGTGGACTTAAATCTGTTGGAAGCAGATTTCTGCCTGGACACCTCAGGACACACTGATGGAGTCCGTAGCTGTTGCTTGGCTAAGAGGCAATTCACCCTACAGAGAGTTCAAGTCAGCACAGCAGGATCCCTATTTCATCCTATAATTTTATATTCCCAGTGTTTAGAAAGCAAAAAAGAGGCTCATCCCACTCCAACCAACATCCAGAAGGTTACAGGAGCTCTCTGTCCCTCCAAATTTCCAGGCAGTAAAAGGCTCTGTGGGCCAAAACTGTACCCATGCTCACAGCTCTGCAGTGGCTCTGTCCTCTGTGGCGCATTTGCATCTCTATTGCCATCACTGTGTCTTGTGCACCACGCAACAAATAGCCACAAGTGCTACTGTTTCTTCTGTGCTTAGAGCCTGATAAGTCTCTATTTTGGTGGAGTAGGAGGACACAAACCAACTCTTCTGTCCCAGCTACAAGGGCCCTTCGGGTCTAAGAAAAATCTAGCAGATGCATTGGGTGCTGAGTGGAAAAGATAGGACTGGAAACCCTGGGACTAGATTCCTTCAGGGAGGTGGTGCCACATTTTACAGAATCACCTTTTCTTCTAAAAGGGCGTTTTAAAGAATAAAATTGGAAGCTGCAGGATATATCTTTCCAACTGATCTACTAATCATATTTCTTCAAATTTTATATCCCTGACCCTTGTAAAGGGATTGCAAGGAAGGCGTATTTTAAGCTGCATTTTAATAAGTCAATATGAAAGCTCAAAATTATTTAAAGCTTCTTAAATAGGATTATATTTGATTTCTTGTGGGAATAGTGGGGGATAGTCTAGTAAAGACGTTCTGTCCTGCTGAGGTTTTATTACATTAAAGAAACAGCATCCTTTTTTAACAGCAAAAACTTTTACTTATTCTCTAATGAAAATGGAGATTATTCTGTACATGAGGTGACTGAAGCTGGTAAGTTCCTGCATCTGTGATCAGAGATTAGAGTTTCTCCTTGAGTGAAAGCTGAGAGATTCCTGAACTAGAGGTTTGCCCAAATTTAACAAGTTGTCTGTTAGAATGAAATATTTTAATATTTTGCTCTAGGAGGTACCACAAGTGTATTGACTTCAGACAGATTCTGCTGTGAAGTAGCAGGTAGCTCTCAAGGCAGCCAGTATCTCATTTGCAGACAGGGATTGAATTTGGCCCTAAGAATCAGAGGTCTGTGCCACTAGGGAAGTATTTTACTATACTGGGAATGTGGCCATACTCAGTCTGCTTGAAAAGGCCCACGGTTGAATTCTCACTTGCATTCAATTCCTTTAATGTCGTTGTGGCTTATATGGATGCTACGCTGGCAGCATTTAGACTAATATGTCCTATAGCGCCCAAAGAAATTCAGAAGGAGAAAATTAAAACTACCTGTATCGAGTTGAAGGAGCCAGCAGCAAATTACACGGTATAAACAGCAGCTTCACTAAGTCGAGTTGTGCTGGACATAATCTGAGACAACATCTGCCCTCGAGAACATAAGGAGATTTTTCTTGAAGTAGCAGATGGGGGAGGTTTATAGACCAGATATTACTAAGGATGAAGCACAGAGAAGAGGTCATAACTGCTGGAAGAAGACAGAAACTTTTTTTAAAAAATGGTGTCCCATTCTTTAATAATTAGAGAATGTTCTCTCCGAGTCCTCAAATAACCCTCACTCCACTCTCAGCTAAACCTCAGCGCTCCCACTAAACCCAACAGACATAGCAAAAGCATTCCCACGCAGAATTTGACTTCAGGGTTTGCAACACATCAGGTGTCCCCAAAGCTGTGATTCTCTGGGAAGTGACAGCCCTACTATACCCCCTTCAGCCACTCTCTGGAAGCACCACATCCTTCTGGGGAGTCAAATTCAAAGATGGTAAAATAGGGGGTTTTTACCAAGTATTCTGCCCACATTCTCCCCAAAGCTCCCAGAACTGCTGCCACATTCAAGACAATTATTCCACTGATTTTTTCCACCCTGACCTATTCATACATACCTCCATTTTCCCCGTAATGTTGCCTATAGGGAAAGCAAGGACTCAGGGATGTCTCTCTCCATTCAGCTGCTCCAGGACCACTCCATGCTCTACCAAACCCTTCTGCTGTTGTCCCTACATGTCCTCAGATCTCTCCTAGGCTCAATCCCCCTTAGAGGTGAATAGTGGTTGTAGCTCAAGAAAGCTCAGATACTGGTAAGGCCTCAGTTTAGCAGTGGCTATAAACTACACCCGTCTTCATTTAGCCTGAATAACCCATCCTTCCTGCCAGCAGCTTTTTCTTACTACTACAGACCACGCTGCTTCATCAGGGCTTGCAGGCAAGCGGAGGCTGACGTGAACTTCACAAGCTGTAACACCCTCTACAGAAACGCACACACTTCTTTGACCTTCAACGCTGGCATGAATCCTTACACAGACACAAATTTATCTTAAAGTCAGGAGCAGATTTAATAGAGCAGGAGAAGATAGTTTTCAATATTTCCATCTCAATTATAGTCAAAAACCTCGGTGAGTCTCAGCCTTTGGGGCTGTACCTGGGCTGCCTGCTCCCAGCGTTGAGACTGTCGGCAGAATCAGCAGAAATAGCACAACTGGGCAAGGTGGTGGTGATTTATCAATGCTGAAGTAATTCATACTGACACAGAGGCGCTGAGGAAGAGCTCAGGATCCAGCAGGTGCCCCCAAAGACCCAAGAGTTACATGGTGCCACACACCGAAAGCGGCAAACTTGGGATCTAACTCCCCAGCAAAAAGCATCTTTTTTTTTTTCCCCCCCAAGACCACTTTCAAACAGCAGAAGAAAGCAGCCGTGTTACAGAGAAAGGCAATTTTAACAGATGTGATATCCTACTGCTAAAATTGTCCCTCTAACAGCACATTCTCTTCTGACTCATTAAAGAGTGACTAGTATTCAGTGTCTCGGAATTTGGGGGCAAACAGAATTTTTCAACAGAAAACTAGAAAGTGAATAAAGCCACAAAGACAAATGAGAGTATTGTGTACGCGAGTACTTTCATATCTCCCTGGCCCTTTAAAACCAAAATGATAGAGTTCATTTGCATTTAGATCTCTTTGGCTCCCTCTTTTCATCTAAAGACAAATCCTCACAAAGGCTGCTTAATTAGACCAAATTAGATTTCCACCTAGTGGCTTGTCATTCATTAGAAAATGCTGTTCTTTTTTTCTGTTTTGGTAATTATAGGCTGGTCTCACAGTGTTCACTTCAGGCTCAAAGTATGACTTGCATTCATGATTTTGTGCAGATGAGAGGAAAATTATTCAGTCGCATCAAGCCTGCCCATTTTACAAGTTGGATAAAGATCATCGCTGGAGTCTTTTATGTAATGGGGTATACTCTTTCTTAAGTCTTTAATGATTAATTGTAATAGTGTATCTCACGGCAATTTTCAAGACTAAAAGCTAAGTACAAACAGTTCACACGTGAAGCTACTGTACCAGATAGAGGGTGGCTTTCCTTAGATACGGGTTTCTGTGTCAGGGCCCTGGGTGCGTTATGGCCCCTCCATGAGCAGAGAAGATGGGGAGGGGCACACAGGTGCCTGGGTTTGGGTGGGTAAAACCCAGGGCTGAAAGTGCTGTCTGCCTTATCTAGCTGCCGTACCTAACCCAGCGAGGGGAACCCCTGTGTCCCACCCATCTTCACAGTCCTCTGCTGCCAGCGTTATGCAAAATATAGCTCCTAGAGGGGAAAATCTTTCAAACAGACCTGACACGCACAGGTTTCTAGCTGATAAGGCTACAGGTCCCAGTGCAGGTCAGTCAGGAGCAGAGGTTAGTGCAGGATGCACGTGTAGACATACTGTGTGCTGCTAGTGTCTCTAACCTGACTGGAGAATTTGTAATGAAAGGGGTTAAACTCACAGCGAGATCCTCAAGCTTTACAGTTACCAACTCTGAGGGCAGCACTTTGCCCAACCATCACCCATTTCTCTGGAAGACTCTCACACTGCTGTGGGAAACTGTAATAATTTGGTCTCCCACTCTGAACACGGAGTGGAACGGTCCACTTCTCTCCCCAATCCAAACTCCGTTCCCTTTGCTGACCTGCATGCACACATTAATTCCCTGCCTCAGTTTCCCCACTATTACAGCAGGATTAATGCTCAGTGGCATGTTTTGAAGCTTGATAAACCAGGGCCGGATTTTGTGATCCTTCATCAAGCAAAACTTCCTTTGATTTTGACCTTTAATGTTTATGAAAAGCTTCAAAGATAACTGCCAACTTATTAATAATCTTCTTGGAAGTGGAAGTTACAAGCAGCTAGCGGCAGGCAGCCCAGCAGACAACAGCTCCTGCTAGGATTTCTTCTGCATTAACAAATCCAGATTTTCAGGTGTGTTTTTCTAAACAACAGTCTTTTTTTTGTGAGAGAGGGAAAGTAAGTTTTTCCCTCCACCTTTAAAAAAAAAAAATCCTTATCAAATTTGCCTTTCTCAAAACACTGAACATTCCCTTTCTCATCTACCTAAACCTGATGTTGAGTTACTGTCCCCCAGAGGCTTTCAGTAGCTCAGTTCTGATGTATCCCTGCACTTTGTAGCTCACTGCCTTCTTAGAGTGTAATCAAACATCAAGCTAAGTAGCAAATAAATCTCCCGATCTCATAAGCTGCACAGCAAGATCATGTAAATGCAAATGAAGGGCTTGATTTCAAGCTGTCGCGGGGGGAAGGAGGGAAAAATGCTGGGCCTTGTCACCGCAATCACTTCACTCTGCAAGTGCAGTAAATCTGCAATAATAATAGTAATGGCAGCGTGACGGGAGGCTTTACTGTACAAGGGGGTGTAATGAAAAGGGGAACAGAAGGTAGGGAAGGAGGCAGGGCCTGGTGGGCTGAAAATACACCGGCACAGGGTTTGCAGTCGTTCACAGAGCAGAGCCATTGAGGAGGGGACGGGGCAGCTCCTGCTGAGTCGGAGCAGAGAGGGTTCATGGATTTGCCCAGCATCCCGTCCCAGCGAAGGGCTGCCTTAGATGCAGGGATTAAAAATCCATGCCTCCATTTCTCGCTGTACCTCTCAGCACAGACACATCGCCTGCCCCTCTCGCAGTCTCAGTCTTCTTTAGAAAATTGATGCAACTTGTGTCAATAGGCCATAAATACCAGGGGATGACACACAATAAGTCTTGCAACAAAACCTGAAATCCTTAAAGGTTTTGTACTTCCTTATGTATTTGCAATACGCCCACCTCTTACAAACAGACCCATTTCTGAGCCTTCCTCTTCCTTCACAGCAACAATTTCCAGCACCATTAGACACTCATATACAAATCCCAGGGCTCAAACCCAGGACTGCACAAATCAGAAACTACCTGGCAAAGGCCGGGGAGCTCGATACACACAACACCGCTCCCTCTTCAGCCAACCAGGGTATCCCCGTTTATACAACACCTCCACCAACACGCTGTGGCCAGTCTGAGCATGGCATCCTCCAAACTCAGTTCAGACACACCTGGTTCAACCATGAAAATTAGCAGGTCCAAGGGGAAGGAATGCATTAGCTGAGTCCTTAAAGACAGTTTGAGAACAAAGCCCCAACACACCTCTCTCACAGTCCTGAGAGGAGGTGGTGATCTCTGCTGGATGCTCTGGGAACGCTTCAGGAAAAGTCTAGAGTTGTCTTTTCCAAACAGGCTGGATAAACTATATTTAAGATGCCGGATTTTCCTCGCTGAGGTCGTAAAGGGAGAAAACTTGCAGAAGGTACCCAGAGAAAATTAGGACCGCCTGGGATGCAGAGAGAGACGGTTTTAATTAGAGCCAAGAGGTGGGAAATAAGGCAGAGAAATGACATCTTAATGAGGTTTAATGAAGTTGTCTGCTGATGGGCACAGCTGTCAGACAGATCTGTATTCCAGCCAAGCAGCTTTGTGACAGGCTAAACCTGAAAGCAGGAAACAGTGCTGGAGCTGGGGAAGAAAAAAAGAACCTTCTGCATCAACTTTTGCTTGCTCACCCCACAGCTTTACCACACAGCACACCTACAGTGCCCCAGGACAAACAAATGAAACCAGCCCAGGAGGCTGCAGCAGCCTTTTGCTAATTTATGAATGAGAAAGGTTGTAATCTTGGATTACAGCGAGCAAGATTCATTCCTGCTACCTCCTTCCCATTCTTTGCGTTTGTAGGTAAAAGATAAAGGCAGGCAACCAGAGTCCTCTGAGCCCGTTGGTTGTCTTCAGGCACAGGTTCTCTCCACGTTCAACATATTGCACCAGATTTTTTTTTTTTAATTAATTATCCAGCACCTTCAGCTTTATTTATTCAGTGCAAAGTGACTGTAAAATGCTACCCGACCATAAAAAGAAGCAGCACGCACTCCCTTTGGGATGGAGTAAATAGGCAACTGTGTTAACTTCAGGTGTTCTACAAAAGGGAATCTTTAAACCCCAGAATTTCTTCCATTCTACAGAGTTGTGCATTCAAAGGTCTGGAAGCAGCTTTGCCACAGGTTACAAACCTCTCTCCTTTCCTGCAGTTTCTCATCAAATTTCTCTGTTCTGCCACACCTTTGCCGTCATGGCACGTTTCTGACCTCACTTGGCCAGTCCAGTATCAGAACACGATCCCTGGAAAAAGCCTTTTCTCATGCATCTGAGGAACGTTACACCATTTCCCTTCTATAGCAGTGACAACTAATCTAAAAATAGCTAGTGTACAAATGCCTGTAAATACAGGAGAAACAAATCAGCAATGAAAGATACTTTATCATCCCTGGCACCGGTTTATACGCTTTGCATGAGCTCCCTAACTCATACACAGCATGCACATATGGTTTAGCACTGCCGTGTGATATTTCAGTTGCGGTAGCACTAAAAGCCTGCTCACTCCCGTCATGCCCAGTGCTGGATGCATCTGCAAGGGACAGTCCCTTCCTCTGCTAGAGGTTCACAGGAGGCAGCTGGGGGAACACAGCCACGTCATACAGAGGTGGTATCAGGTACCTGAACTGATTGCTTTCAAAAAGGTCTGGTTGCAAGAAAGGATCTGTAGCTTCACACAGGGCAAGGGGCCTGATGGGGTTTTCGAGCCTATCAAAGAACCTTTAGTGTGTCCAGAAAATTAATTTTCTGGTGAACTTGTGCTCCCAAGGGTAGTGGGAATATCATACCTGCTTTATAGCATCACAAGTGCATGGATTTAACGGGACTAGGGTGCAGCACTCCCCTCCCAGACCTGGGAAGCAAGACTCCGGATTTATTGGAAAGCAGCACTGTACGGGCTTGCAGACCCCATGATCCCAATGATCACAGACTGGCAAAGCTGACAGCCAGCTTGCCAGGATCTGCAAAGGAGCAAACTTGTTGTCACAACACAGACAAGTTACTCAGACAAGCAGGCACAATCTCACCCCGGGACACACTCATGAGAAGCCCCATGCCACAGCCACTGTATGATTTTAAGCTTTTGTGTAGCTGCATGTGGAGTTAGGAGCTGAGAAACTCCAAACTGAATGCACAAAAAGTGGCAAAAAATTTTGAGTAATTATGAGCAAATTCAGACCTCAATACAGAGCACTTTGGAAAGGCACCTGTTCTGGGCAGGGGCAACCCTCGCTCTCCAGGCAGAACTGGCTCAGTGAGAGTTTTGCCCAAGCTGAGCCTGACACAGAACAGCTAAAGCTGCTCAGCAGCACCACACAAACTTGGTGAGTACCATTTAACAGCACTTTGGAAAGGAATCACTGGGCTGGCAGCATACAGGAGAGCCATGGCGGCTCCCGGGCCCTGGCCAGGGTTTGCACAGTGCTGGCTGGGAGCAGAAGGTAAATTTGGGTTGGGATGATGTTCCTAAACAAGCAGTTCCAGTGAGCAGTGTCACTTATGAACTGCGGTACAGCCTTAACCTGCCATAGTGGCAAGTGGGAGGTGGTTCATTTTCAGTCTCAGTCTCTTCACTCGGACCCTGCAGAAAGGGCTGCATTTGATTCAGGCTCTCCTGATCCAGAGAGCGTTCACTCCGGAGTGTAATAACAGTCATTTCAATGCCCGTGTTCAATGATTCACCCATGAGAAGCACTAGAGGCAGGATTTCAGCACTACCGTCCTCCCAACAAGACCTACCAACACCTCCAACCCCCCAGCTTCCCCAGCACCCTTCCCATGGAAAATAACCTGTCCCAAAGCACCCACACCATGCCTCAGGGCTCCAGGCTGCTTGTTGCCTGACCCTGCTCCGGTTTCGCCTAGCAGCAACGCACAGACCCAGGCTGACAGGCTCTCGCCCCTTCCCTCCTCCACCACCTCCCTTTCAAGCAGCAATAAGGTTTCAAGACACACACATCCTGCAGTGACTTCACCATGGAGATGGGAGGGTAGAGACAAAGGGGTGAGAGGAGGTCAGTTAATCCCACAGACACCACCAGGCTGGGACACACATGGACTGGGGAAGAGTTCATTTTAAGACTAAATAAAAATGAGGTTATTGAGCTCAAGTTCTCTTCTGTGCTATAAACCCCAGGCTCTGCTCCCCCTTCTTCATCCCCCTCATCCTCCCCCAGCAACATGCCTTGCGTCTTGATATTCCCAAGCAGGAGTTGTGATGCGATTGTGCTTGGGGAAGTTTGTGCCAGTTTTCTAGGAGGGTGCACAACTTGGAAATGAAATAACAAAGGAAAGTTAAGACTCGCCCCAGAGTCTCTCCAGCTGACAGCACAGCTGGGCATCCCAGCCAAAGGAGAAGTTAAACAAACAAGCCTTCAAGTTCATATATATGGAGTCAGGATCCCTTTTTCCAGCAAGGCTACGTAACTTTATAACTCAGGTGAAACTTGTGTGAAATTCAGCATCCCTTAGCCTTCAGCTCTGGTGAAGACTCATGGCTGTGAGTTCCTCTGCACCGTCACACTCACTTGTGTCCAGACAGTGGGATTCAAACCTGTGCCAAGTGGAGCCAAAGCCACTCCTGGTACTTGTGCCACATTCTGTTACAAATTCTTATTTTCAAGGGCTTTAACTTGTTAGGAAAGATCCTTAATGCTTCTCCTTTAACTTCATTCTTTTGCAGGCAGAACTGGGGAAGCCCCAGAGAAACTGCTACACCCTGCCAGGCTTTGATTTTTCGTACGGGCTGTACACCCAGAGGACAGATGGAGGAGTCCCTGAAGGTATAACACCACCACTAACATATAAACCTGCAACAAAGTCCTAATGCTAATAGGGACTCTTTTCTCCTTCCCAGTGCTCTTTGATACTTCTCATCAAGCTGGAGGTGAAGAACTCCAGCATTCACCCGCTTTCATTAATATAACTCAAATTCCTTGGTGACTAGTAAAGTGTTTCTACCATATTGGAAACTTTTATAGAATGACACGGAGCCCAAGCAGTGGGTGGTATGGCACCTACAGAGGGTAATACACGTGGCCACTTTCATAATTTTGTTAGAGCTCCTACTTCGTGCTCTCAGGGACAATTTTCCTGTGAAATCAGATTCACTGAGCAAGCCAGGGTGGAGGGTGGCAAAACATCCAATTCAAATGGGAGATGGGCTCGTATGAAATCCAGTGGGAGAGGATACAAAGTCCACTCCCCAGTGAAACCGTGGCAAAATGCATGCAAGCCATGCAAGACCCTTGTGCATGATTCACAAACATCAGCCTGCCTTCCCAAATAGGAGTTACCCGAGATGCCTGGTCGTCGTCTTTTTGCCTCTCGTGTTTCCTTCCACCTTCAGCAATAGGCCACTGGAACACAGTAAAACCCAGGTCTACTTCAGCTCAGAATATGCCTCGAGACTTCATCACCATGAACCGTGGTGCTCTGAAGGCCGGTTATACCACAGCCCATGAATTTAATTTGTACTACAAGGCCAAGGACATTCGGCGCAAAGATGGTGAATACTGTCGCTTCAAGAGAAGTCCTCCGAAAGTGCCTGCAGACTTCACTTATGGCATCACATCACGGTAAGGGGGAAGGCTTGGGGCCCTGCTCAGAATGAGATTATCCCTTCCTATCCTCACATCCACATCACCACCACATCTCAGCTAGCAGAGTTCCCAAAACAGAAGCCTCCTGAACCCAGACATGCCGCAACTGAGTTGCAGCATCACTTCCATGTCTGATTGCACCTGTGTGTCAGATGATCAACTACCTAAATCTAGTCTACATGCCACAACATAATCCCATTACAGCTCTGGCACTAAAGGCTTGGAATCTCTTAAAAATAAGTTCAGTGCCAATCCTTTAACTTAAAGAAACATGAAGAGTTGTAAGTCAGAATGGCTTCCCAGGGTCAGAAAATCAGAGCAATAGCATTTCTACCTGTTTGCACTGGCTGAAATACTCTGGTGCAGCTAAGGATCAGTTCAAGTTCTTTATCCCACTCTCTCTCACGTGTTAGTTCATCTCCCTGCATTGGACAGAAGCTGGTAGTACAGCAGGATGGAGGCAAAGCAGCTTTTCACTGCTCTCTTCTGCTTTCTTGGGCTCCCTCACAAGGGCTGGAGGGGAGCTGGTACCTGCTGCTTCCCCAGCAACCCCTCTAGAAGGGCATAAGCCTACGCATGCATCCCCCCTTAAGATGCAACAGGATGTTTAAAGCATCACACTGAGTTAGGTCTTTTGCATCCCAGCATCTTCCGAAAGATTTTTATAAAGCATCCAACATCTGTGAGGTTCAAACAGGTACAGCGTGACCCGTTTGACATCCCCCCCACGTACCAGCTCCCCACTGCCTGCTCTACTGATTTCTCATGGGGAATTGTGCAACAGGGAATCTGCAGGGGAGAACATCAGCGCCTCGCTTAGACTAGGTCCTTCTGATGCCTGTCCTCCATGGGCGCACGAGGGAGGCTGGAGGTCACGGCAGTGCTGGAGAGCCAGCGTGAGTCCAGCACAAACAAGTGCTCAAAGCCTCTGAAAGTGGCTCCGAAGCAGCTCTGCTGCTGCTGCTGGAGTACAGAGGGTTTTCTTGCTCTGTGCAGGTCTGGGCCAGACATTAGGTTTCATTTTAAGAGCTGGATAATAATCACTACCGGAAAAATAACACCTACAAATTCTAGAGAAAAGACATGATGAACGGCACTGTGTATTTTACATGATAGTAAATGGGCTTTGCATATGCAAATTGAATGGATTTTAAAATGGTATTTAATGACAATTTTCGTAGCAGACATTAACATTAATTGCATCAAAATGAAAATGTAGCATTAGCTTGCTGTTAGCTGCAAATGCCCCAGCTATAAAGCTTTATCTTTATCAGTATCAGCCCTCACCGATGTGACAGGGCTGCTCTGCAAATTGCAGGCAAAAGGGCTTTTATGTTGCAAAAGTATCCCCCAATGTAGACAAAAATCAACATCAATTTTGCTTTATTTCTTCATAAACGGAGGTTAAATGGCTGCCTGTAAGAAGTCTAAGCACGTTTCAAAAGTTTTAAGGAAAATCTGCAGACCCCACAACAGCAGAAGTGGTGGAAAAGGGCTTTTAATTTAAAGTTATTATTGTACAACTTGCCTGCTCCTTAATAGCTACCTTTTATGCAGACTGATTGTATTTATCCCTTTACTTTAAAAGCACGTTATAGACAAAATAGAATTACTGGGATTACCAAGGAGTTGTTACAGCAATTTCAGTAAAAGTGGGAATTTAACACACTTTTCCATGACTGGCAAGTTAAGGATACCAGCTTTGGTGAGCACTCCCCAGCCCAAGCCTGTCCCAAATCACAGCGGACCAGGTTCAGCAATACTTGCCCTGGTAAAAATGACTTGGTTGTCAATGGATTTAAGTTGCTTCTGCCTTTGGACCTGTACGACTGTGTCCTTAGTGCTGCTAATCGGGAAGGCACTCACAACTAAGATGTCCTTGTCTGGGGTCAGAAGAGAATGGTGGCTTACGGTCTTTTTCCATGACTCCAAGCGCTTGCCTTTAGAAATCTCCACTTTGATAAACACCTCAGGTACAGTGAAGTTTCTCAACAAGAGCAGAGCCTGCATGTCATTCCCTAGCCCAAGGCACAGCACAGACAGTACAGCTGAGAAGGCCAGAGAGCCAAGGTGCCTTCCCATGACACTGGAAGTTGCTGCAGCCACCCGTCTGCTGATGGCAACATTCTGGGACAATACCCAGAGAGCCAACGCAAACCCTGCCAGTCTGCACCCACAGCCCTGCTGCAGCTCTTCTGCGCGGCTGGGATTGCAGCTCGTGCCAGCACGGAGCCTCGGGGCCGGCTGCCTCCCTGGGAACAGCAGCACAGGGCATTATAACCCTGAGCAGCCCAGGAGCTGCCACAGGAACGTGTTTGTGGTCTTGCAGCTGCCAGTGGGTAACATGCAGGGGGCTTTTCTCAAGCCTTGGCAATATATCTCCAGCCCCTTCTCAGGCCCTGGGCTGCACTGCTAAAAGCTTCTCTCTCCTAAAGAGACCAAGGTCAGGAGTTCTCCCCAGGCTCAAAGGTACGAGGTCCCCTGGATCATCCCAAATAGAAATGAACACAAATGCTGTGGTTGCTATTAGTGCCTTATTAATCACGCCCTGGCCCTGCTGTTCCCTCCAGCATGGCAGATCGCTTATGCCTCTGCTTTCTGTTCACGGTGGACGTGTGCTGCATGGAGCATTTCACAAGGCAGCGTCAGACACTGGAGTGAGCTTTCTGAAGCTTTGAGGCCTCTTTCCTTTCCTGGGATATTTACCTTCAAAGGTCACCTGTACCTCTCTCTTAATTCCCCATGGGCATCTTCCAGGGGAGAGAAGCATCTCTGCTTTTTTGCTGATTCCCCGTAGTTCTCTCCCTCCCTTTTCCCACAGAAATGTTTGCTACGAATCATGTGGCCAGCTTTGTTGTGAGAGTCATAAAAAGGACATTTTTCATCTCTCCTTTTTCCTGCTCTCACTCCCTTCTCTCTCTCAGTATCAGACAGAGATTTATTCCCTCCCTGATGCCTCTGGCATTCGGAGCTGGGAGGGGTCAGGGAAGGCACTGATGGGACGATAATAGATAATACAGTGGTTCCCCAGGGTCTTGTCCAGCTCCGTAGCCGATCCATCAGCAGGCAGCGCTCGTGCCAAGGTCAGCGGTAACGAGGATGTGGTAGGGTCCCAGCCTCCCCCATGGGGCATCCTCCAGTCAGGCTCCCCTGATTCACACTCCAGCTTCTGATCTCTACAGGAGCTTGCCTTGTGCAAACCACAATTTGCAAGGGAGCACGTGTGTGCTGAGCGCAGGGGTAGCGACCACGTTACAGTGCGTGCACACTCAGCTTCACCTACCCCAGCCCTCAGCCCCACCACAAACAGGTCTACAGGTTTTCTCTCAAGGAAAATGCCCATCATTGGCAATACCTCCCCTCCCAGAGCTAAGCCCATCCCATCCACCTGCTTTGTGCATGACATGACAATGCTGTAAGATGTGTGTGGATGAGGGTTTCTGTCCTCCTGGACACAATTTCTCCCTCCTTTCACCAAAACCACCCCACAACACAGTGCCACTAACAGGTGCATCCAACACCCATACTCTGTGTAATGACTCTGATTTACAAGAGGGAGGATGCAGGGCACTGAGTGGGCTGGGTTCTGGTGACACCAGAGATCTAAAGAGACAGAGTCTGTGAAGACCTCCAGGGTCTTCACTAGGGTCAATACAGCTTGGTATTCAAGGTGCATTTGCAAACTCCAATAGATGCCCAGACCCACGTTTATCATCCTAACCACCTTGTCTGATTGAAGTTCACCATTCACCGAAATTAGCAGATATTAAACGACCATTTTTGGAGCTAGAAATAAGCACAAAGGTATTGGTACTGTCCACAGCTAGGTTTTAGATTATATTGATTTGCATAAGGTCACACAAGGAGTTTGAAGCCAAAACACACCAGCACACAGTTGGTACCCCAAGCACAAGCTTTCTCCCCAGGAGCCAGCAGTGCAGAGTGCATCCTCAGCATGAACACACTGTCCAGCATTTTCAGGGCTGCTTTTAGAGAAAAGCTTTCCTTTTCCGCTTAATAGCTCAAGTTTCCTAATTCTGCATTCTGTGTCCCAGAACATATTCCTGGACACAAGGACCTCACTGAGGTGCCATTCTCTGCCATCCTACACCTGTACCTCCTTCAAACCCTGCATGGCCATAACCCTGCCTCCGACGTGCTGCCATCCACTTGGCAGTTGGCCTGTAGGTTGGGCTGACCTTGGGTGTGCTGGCAGGATTTCCCTGGCACTCTGTCATCCCCGTGTCTCCTGCCGGGTCCCCCCTACCGTCTGCCTTCACTTCAACTGTCCCTTTCCTGAATTTTACATCCCATTTTCCTTCTAACTTCATCTCCTCATAACATTACGCTTCCCATGCTCTAAAACTGGTCTTCATCCTTTGGCAGCTGCTTTCACCAGATTCCTGAAGCAAACTCATCTCTCTACAGGATTTGGTCACTGCAATCTCACTTCATCAGATTGTTACAATTGGCCAAGGGCATCAGTTATCCAGTACCTCCTTTTTCTTTGTATCATTTGCAATTGTCATAATGCTCCGTTGACGGTTGTCTCACTGGCCTTTAGCAGCTCAGCTGTTGCCTTGGCTGTCCCTGCAGCTTCCTGGCTCAACTGACTGCTCTGTCCTTAGCTTTCACCTTCCCCCAAAAGGGAGGTTTCCATACTCCTGCTTTCCAAGTGGCCTTTCCACCCAAAGTGTCTGTGATGCTTACATGCAGCCAGAACAAAATTTAGAAAGCTGCCCAAAAGGTCCCTCCAGCATCTCTTTGGCACAGAGAGTGGACGGGTAGGTTTATTTTTGAGACACCTAAAGAACATTTCAGATCATTAATATATGGCCCTGGAAAAAAGCTATTCTATCTATAAGACCAGCTGCAAAGATAAGTCAAAGAAACAATACTGAAGAGCAGGGAATGTTCCTGGAAAGAACCCACCAGGAGAAGCTGTACAGGCAAGAAAGATCAATATTACAGCAAGACCACATCCGATCCACGGTCACTGGAAGCCAAACAAATAATGAGAGTGTAAAGCCACAAAAATCCAAAAGACTAGGGCAAACAAAGTTTTAGAAAAAAATATCTGAGCACTGACAAAACAACTTATGAAAAACTAACACAGTGACTGAAACTGCTGTCAGGCTGAAGGCGCCAGAAAAATGCAACCAAGTTAAAAAATATAGGACTCCTATCAGTTCAGATAATTACGTATCCTATCCTGTTCCACAGCGAAAGGCACTTTGTGTCTCTGCCACCCTTTGCACATTGCTAAGATAAGAATTTCTATTTCAAGAATCATTTTCTTCTACTGGAGATGTTCCAGGCGGGTAAGCGCTGGCACCGCTGTGTGTGCATTAGCTGCTGCAGAGCTTCCAGCCACATCCGCCTGGATCACGCTGCCTCGCGCCCAGGTGGCGGCAGCATCTGGTTGGGCAAAGACCTGTTACCCCCTTCAAAAAGTCCCAACTGCATCATGAAGATGCTGGTTCTACTTCAGTGTACTTATTCCCTGCAGTTGTAACAGTTTCCGACTACTTCAGGCTCCTGGATTAAGAGAAAATAAACAGCCAAGACATGGTTTGGCATAATGTTCAGGTCCTGCACGTCAGCCACAGAGCTGGGAAAAAAGATCTAAGGAATAGGGATTTAAATCCCTTATTACCAATTGCATTACACTGAATAGGAAAGTAATTTACTCTCTCACAGAGACTGGCTGTTGTCTGTGGATTTATCTCCAGTTATTACATCTGGCTGAAAAATATCTACCAAAACTCTTACCATCTAAAACTACATGCCACAGGTGGACTTTTTCCCCTCATAAACTTCTGCTTTTTCTGTCTGTGCAATGAAAAACTGGGTCTGGAGGAGATAACCGCAGAATCTTTTTTGTGAAAGCAAAGCTTTTCAGCTCTCATTGACATCTTTTCCTTTCAAACAAAGTAATGTTCCCACTCAGACAGAAAGATTCAAGCATGGGACGGAGGTCAAGGGGAAGACCTTGCTCTTCGATTTGTTTTGCTCAGCATCGTGGGGTTTTTTCTTGGTTTTTTTACTCATCAGGATGTTTTGCATATTTGTTGATGGCTGCAAACTGAGCACTGTTTGCTCTCAGCCATGGATTGAGACCTCCAGGCAGAATAGCCCTGCCCCATAATCACATCCCACCTGAGTTTCTCACAGGGTAACAGCAGATTTCCAGTCACAGACAAATGTATTGAAGGCAAATCTAAATAATCTTCAATTAAGTCAGACAAAGGGTATCTCCAAGCCAAAAAAATCAATGCTAATGCACAAATTCCGGCTTGTGAAGACAGGTATTTAATGGGCAAGCACCGACTTGGTGTCTTCACTGCCAGACACGTGTTTCCATGTGTGCATTTAGGACCATTCCAAGTATCCATCTCACTCTGAGCCTGGGAGGGAATAGTAAAGCAAATTGGTGCTCTCGTAACCATGTGTACTCCTAAGTACAGCTATGAGCATCTGATAAATCTTTTAAAGTGCGTGTTTACAATGGATTTTATTCTTTTTACTGTTCTATACATACGAGCCCTCTGAGCAAAATAACAGATCCTCTGACACTTTGAAGAAGCCACTGCCTCATTGGCTGCCCACAGTGAAATAATTTATATTGTTATTTCCTCATCTAAATTACAAGGATTGTAAATAAGCTTGAGAAATTCAGAGTAATCAGTGCTTCAACGGCACGGATCCTGCTGTTGCCACATGGGCAAAAGACCCACTGTTTCAACTGAGAGTTTTTCCAGCCCAGAGACCGCAAAAAAAATTGGTCCCCGAGTGTTTTCTAACAGTTTTTCTCTTGTTATTTTTTCTTCAGTGGTTAATGGGAAAAGAGGACAAGTGGATATCATTTAAAAATGATCTTTCAGGCTTCTTCATGGGTTTATTGCCAGGACCTATTTAGAGGACCATAAAGCTGTAAGGGGCCTATAACTTTACCATATAGTCCACAAGCTGCTTAGGAAAATGAAGAGCCTTTACATTCATGCCCTGCTTGCTTTGCCATCTCTCCCTCTCCTTACAAACACACCGCACACATGTGTGCGGGGACTGCCCGTGCCGCTAATTGAATTCACTCTTGTGAAAGCATTAACAAATTGTAAGTGACCTTTTATACAAATTTCAAAGTCAAGAATTCGCCACTAACTGCACATCCCTCTTCTGCCATTCACTGTTATGCAAAACCCACAAACAATTAAAAGAAATAACAAAGAGCCCAGCGGCCCTCTTTCCTAATTAGCTGCAGGAGGCAATGCTTGGGAGTGTGGCTAAGTGCTTCAATTACCTCGGCCCTCCTCACTGCCCTTGTTAGAAGAGACAAGTCCACTGGCCAAAGGGGAACAATTAAGGGAAGGCAGAGCCAGGCAGTTTGCAGGGGGATGCCGGGGCCATGCCGGCTCTCGCGCAAGGGCCAGAGCTGTAATCATGCCCCAGATTCCTGCTGGGCTACACAGAGACAAATTAATGGTAGATGGATTGCTAGCTCCAGCCCATCAGTAACGAGGGAGGAAGGGAGACAATATAGCAGTACAAGGGAGCTGTAATCAGACTTTTCCTGTGCTATCAGCCCCCTTTCAGGGCAGAGGGACCGGAGCATTAATGCCTTACTGCTGCCTGCATTGGCGGTGCCCCAAGGCCCCGAGCAGAATCACAGACCCCAGCTTGTGCTTTATTTGCTGAAGATAATCTGCACTGGCTGCACCGAGGAGCCCCGCACTCTAGAGATGCTAGACACCATACTGGTTCCCTGTAAGAAACCAATCTGAGGTGGTGGGAGCTGGCTTGGCTGTCTCAACCACAAGCCAGGGGAAGATGTCTATATGGATAATAACACCACAGGACAAGTCCTTCCCATCATGAAGTACACTAGAAAAGGGTCCAAAGGTGGTGTCCCCTGCAGCTGCCTCCCCTGCAAACTGAAGAACCCAAAGACAGATCCTGGCTGTGCAGCAAAAGCAGGTCATCTTACGTGGAAGGACAACAGCAAGGACTTGGTTGGACTCAATCTTAAAGGTCTTTTCCAACCTAAATGGTTCTATGATTAAACCCCCTTGAAACCTCATTAACCTTTCAAGAAAGGGTTAAAGTTCCAGGATAGGCAGTGGTGTTGCAACACAATTTTAATATCACAACTGTAAAAAAAAAAAATTCAATTCTATGATTTGTGTGTTGCATAAACACCCATGCAGGGCCAGATCCTGCTGCCATTGAAATCCAAGCAGTGTTTTTGGCAGAGCCCAAACAGCTGCAGAGCTGCCAGGGAGCTGATGCTCATGCAAGTGTCCTCTGCTCCCTTGCTCCGGTCCCCACCAGAGCCCAGCCTGACCAGCAGCGAGAAGAGGAGATATCTGCACTGCCTGGAGAGCTACCTGGAAAATCCAGGGGCTGAAGTCAACGCTAAAATATTTACAAGTCCCCATGCTTTTGAATTATACAAGAAAGAGGCAATCACAAGTCAAAGTTTTTACCCTTTTACAACAGAACTTACCAATCAAATTGATTGCACCTCTTAAGCTGGTACAAACCCCCTTCCTGAGCAAAGTCCTTTGTATCCACTTTTGCCAAGTACCTTTTTTTCAGTTGCTATATAAACCTTTGAAAATAAGTTTGAGGGGAGACTGACAACCTTGAAACCTCAAGAGCGGCATGGCATTGACGGGTGCCGCTCCCTGAGCCGAATATTATAGATAGATTTTAATTTCATTTTACAAAATAGCTGTCTCCAGTGGAAGAAGCATCAAGAGCTAAATGAGGACCCATCTTGAGCTGAATCACGTTGAACAGACCTCGGCACTGTCATTGATTTTCTGGGAAGAAAAAAAACGCCTCTGGCTACTAAACCAAATTAGTAGTCACTGATGACCAATTATTTTGCCCCACTGTGAACGGAGAGGCGTACTAAAATTCCAGTTTGTCAGACCCAAGGCTCTCTTCTCAAACACCTTTCAACAAGCGTGTACCAAAAGTCCCTCAGATGGTTCTGACGCCTTCCTGTTTTCGGCAACTTCTCCTTCTCCAAAGTTTTAATGAGCTGCTGCTCTGAGGATGGCCTGCCAGAAAGGGAGCCCTTCCCAGCTCGGTGGAACACTATTTGGCATGGCACAAATCACAGCTGTCAGAATTTATACACACATACACAAAAAAGTGTCAGCCTAATGTTTGGAAATTATAATTACCATTTCTCTTGCATGTCCCTGGTGCCTTCATTTTAGATAAATCCCAGCTCTGAGGTATCAGCTGCAAAGCACTGAAGGCTCATATTGAGTAGAATAGATTTAACTAGTTTGTAGCTCATTTAAGGCCTACACTGTTTTATTTTAATATTGTTAATACTTTATTATACTTTTTAACATTGTTTTCACAGTAAAATAGCCTATTAGGGGGCTGCAGTTTCTTTTCCAAGCAATTTCTGGCAGACTAGCATACCACATTGTATAACCAAGTTAGCAGGCGCTTGTCATTTCGGTTGAAAATAGGTCTGTACCCTGACTCTTGAAAGTAAATTAGAGAGAGAGTCTATTAAAGAGACAGGAACTGTTTCAGGGATAATAGTTTTGAAAATGTGCACAGATAAATTTTAAAATATTTAGGAAATGTCAACATTAGAAGTGCCTCCAACTATTTGACTATAAAAGGAAGCAGCTGATTATTTTTTTTCACAATTATAAATAATTTGTTACATCCTATCAAAACTTCTCTCCCTTTCCTTTCTGTGGCAGGGTGCTTGTGCCAAAACAAGGAGATCTGAGTTGCTCTGAATGAGATGGATTTTAATCCGCAATAAGTGTTTTCAGCAGATGCTTCCCCTGCTCTCCCCACAGCATCCACAGCCGATAACAGCAAAATCTTCCCAGTTCAGAGGAGTGACATCTGGGCAGGGTGACAAAAGGAAACAGAACACACAAACCGTTCATTCCTGTCCTTGAGTAATGCTAAGGCGAGAGGACTTTTTCCGAAAGGCCAGCTGCAAGTGAGAAATACTGTTACACTGCTAAGTGGCACGATACTGGGGCCAAAATTCCTCATCCACTCCAGCGAGACCAGTGTTTGACCTACAAAGAAAAAGCCACCTTGCTGAATTTTCTCTGGTACCCTTAGTCAAAGAGGTGTGTTACCTGATATCCCCTGCTCTTCCCCACTTTCTCGGTATTTCTCTCCAAGGAGGCAGGAAAAGCCAGACAAAGCCTCACGTCCTACAGCCCCACCAGAGCTTACGTGTATAGCTAAGCACACGAGTCATTCTCATCGATTTCAAAGAGGCAGGTCATGCGTGTATTATTCCAGGCATGATTCTATACTTTGCTGGATCAGGACTTAAATGCGATTAATCACACGGCAGGGAAGGATCTCTGAAGAGCATCAACCCAAATGTGTCCTTTCAAGCATTTACGTACAAGCCAGCTGTGGACTAATCAGTCACCAACTGGCTGGTCCACTGGAGATGGTAAAAGTCACCTCCATAGAGATGTGAAAACACATTCAGCTACCACAAAAATCAATAATCAAACACTACACACGAAGACTCAGTGTTTTCCTGCATCCCTCCCTGCTACTCCTGCTCACCAGGAAAGCTCCTGCCTAGGAGAGCAAAGGGAAAGGCCAAGGAAACAGACCCATTTGCAAGGCTCATCATGTGCTTGTGCCAGGACTACCAAAGTTTACGCCATGTAGTGAGACTGGAGACCCACCCAGACAATAAGACACTCCACCGCAGGTCTTTTATCCTTTGTAAATATTTTACTTAGCTCTCATCAGTGTGAAAAGCCAAACCCAAAGGGAAGGAGCGGGGAGAAGAGGGGAAGACAAAGGGTAAATGTTGGTGTCCCCTTTGGCATAGGGTGTCTCAAGATAACAGTCTGGAGCAGCACAGCTGATTTGTAAGCAAAGCCTTGAAAAGCCCTGCAGCATGTGATCTATGAAACAGGAGGTCTGCAGAAGGATGTCTCCTCTCATATGAATGCTCCCTTGGGATGTATATTGCTGGATCACACATCTAGTATCATTAGAAAACACGACCATAGATTAGGCTGTTTTGAAGCATGTGGTGTGCAATAATTAAGTAATAAAAGTCACCGCAGGGGTGAAGGAACAAGAAACAGAGTTACTATTTGCATACGCGCTGCTGGCGCCCTCCGTGATTGTCAAAGATTCTCCAGACTGCTAAAAGCTGCCTGCTACCAATTTTGGACCCACTCCTGCCAAAAGCCTCGAAGCACCAGCTCACTCCATGGCACATGGGCTCTCTCTGCAGAAAACCACCCTCTGGTGGAGCTGGTGGCCCAGCAGTTAGCCCAAGTCCTCGGTGTCTTGCAGTTAGTCCAAATAGGCAGGAAAAGCTCTGCCTTTCTGTTATGGGAACCGCAGCTGAAGGCACTGCGGGGGCTACAGGTGGGAGCGGAGCTGGGGCTGATAGCTCCACACTGTCATTGGTTGCTGCTGAGGTGGAAAAATCCCCCTCCAGCAAAGTGTGCAAGGACAAGGACCTATAAAACTGAAGCTCAAGGTCCTCCATCACCTTTAAGTGTTTGCTTCTGGGGGAAAAGTATTGCTGGGGTTGTGCTGCTATAAGTGATATCCTGTCCTCCAGGCAAGAACCCTGCTGCTGCCACTGCCGGTGGCTGATGAAGTTAAAGTATCCTCACTTGCAAGGAGCAAGGCTCAACATGTTCAGGCTGCAGCTCTGCCACAGGCTGGTCAGGTTAATGTCAGCTCAGAGCAGCTGAACAGGACACTGGCCAACAAGCAACTGCCTTTTATTTTTATTGTTTTTCTAGAATCATGGTCATCTGCAGCTCTTCTCTGCTGCTGTCTCCTCCTGGCCAGGATGCTCCATGGTACCCTGTTTCAAGGGGCAAATACATCTGGTCTGTGCAGCTGAGGTAGTAGACCAGGGCTCATCAGTTCAGCTCCCCTCTCTGCTGCAGACACCCCACCATCCGCATTGAGGCCACTTTTATCCCTAGTCAGATTGCTTAGGACAACACCTGCTCCTCTCACCCACTCCATCTGTTTGTGGATTTTTGGTATACCACTGTATTGATATTTTAATAAGAAAAGCATTGTTATTTTAGCAAAACGCTTCGCACCCAATGGTTCTTCCCAAGCAGCTCCCATGGCTGCATGGGGCCAGAGGGGACCCAGCAGGTCTCTGCCTTCAGCTGCTCGGAGCCAGAGCTCCTCCAAGCTCCAGGGTGGCAATGTAAAGGCCCAGCTCTCCACCTCCAGACATTGCCCCATTCAGTGCTCTCATTACCCACCATCAGGTACCAGCTGGAAATGCTCTCCTGGAGCCCTAGGAGGGCCCAAGGATGAGCCACAGTCTGTGGTGCTCCATGGCCCTTCCAGCACACCAGGGCTGGAACAGAGGTGGTGATAGGGGCCCTGTATAAAAGGTCATGCAAAGATAGAATTGGCCCATTCTGGGGAATCCCCTAGCACAGTCCTGCTACTGGTTATCACAAGTGTGTGCAGGCTGTGGTGTATTACCTGAAAATTAGTGTGGGTTTGAGTCTTTCTTGAGGAAGAGAAAGCCTTTCCCAGAGTGAGGGTTTATTCATGCTCTCACTAGTCCACACTTGTCAGGAGCAGAGATGTGAATCAGCATGGGGAGGTAAAGGGATGTATTAACCCTGGAGATTATATTGTTGTCTTTTCAATGTTTTCCAGGCCTTCCACTCCCTTTTTTGACCTCCTCCAACACAGATACAAGGAGCTGTGGATGGAGCAGCAGAGAGCCCTGACAGCAGCCAAGCGAGCAGAGAAGAAAAAGGTGATAATACTCCAGCAGCGCTTTCCCTTGCTGTGCACACCACTGCTGCCTGGTATAAGCCCCCCCTGTCCCACCCCACGATGGATGGACTTCTCCCAGCCATGGAGAGGGCTCTCAGCTGGGAAAACATCTTCCCAGCTACTACTAGAAAGCTAGTGAAGCCTAACAAAGATCAGCCAAGGTAGTCCTGGCTTCAGCCAGAGCATGTCCTGTGGGGCGATGCTGTGGGAGTGAGCACCAGATATACAAATCACAATGTGTGTGCATCAAAGTGCTCTAGAGACAAAAGGGGAGGTGTTGCTTTTTTTTTTTAAAGTATTTTTGTATCTGAAGATATACACCAAAGCTAAGCAAGATTTCCAGGGCAGCAGCACTTTGGCCAAGGCCTTTCAAAGGCTTAGACACCTGTCCTGCAGAGACACCTTTCTCACTATCATCCAGCATCTGTCTGCATCAATGTGCCTCTGGCCCCAGTTTGCCCAACAAAACTCCTGGTATCAATTAAAACGGAGGCTCTGGTTCTTTTTGCATCACCACAATAGTAAAACATCCTGCTGTAACAAAGAATTAAGTTTCAAATTATCTTTGGTATTTATGTCATCCTTATGCCGGGAGCCCTGTCCTTTGGACAGCTTCAGCGGTGCTCAGGTTACCTCTGGCAGGGGACAAAACAATGGAATGGCCAACAAATGTTCCGAGGACCAGCACCGGCCCTGATCCTGCCATGGCATGGTTGATGCCAGCACCCGCAGCAGTTGTTAGAGTGCAACGCTGGGCTGTTAAACACAACAATATTATAATAACATTTAAAAGCAGCCAATGACTGTTTTATTAGTTAATGGCTCAAAGAAGAGTCGAGCTAATATGGTAATGACCAATTTCAATGGGCTTACTGCCATCACAAACTATGCTTTATAGTGGAAGTGCAAGAATACAGTATTCTTAATTAGCAGCTGCTTTATGAATACACAAGCCTAGGATGCTGGAAAGTGCATCCCCACCTTATCTATTAATGACTGATGGTTTTTAATCACTAAGTTCCCTCCATCAAGTTCCCAAAGCCTGCAGCCACCAATTACTGAGTTAAGCAACACAAACCTACATCCCGGACCACAGAGCAGACGGATTCCCCAGGGTTTCACTCAGTGGGCAAAACATTTACCAGGTACCTGCACTGGCTTGTGCTGGGACTATCAAGCTGCAATTAATCAGGAGAGCATCACACACTGGACAGCCAGGAAACCCCCCTATAGTGGGGGTGGTGGAAGAGACTTTTGCAGCTAGTGATGAGCCATTGCTCTAGCACAGGGCTTCCTGCAGGCAGCGGTCATCTCACTGGGATGCTGTATAAACCAGACACTCAGAGCTGGCAGCTGCTCTTTTCTCATCCGTATCTTTTAGATATCGGTATTAGCTGCATGGACATGAAAAACTACCCAGATCAGGCACTCGTGATTATCAGTCCAAAGCGATTCTTAGTCTTATTCACTCCAGAGTCACTACATTGCATGGCACCAATCTGATATCTATAGCTATTCAGCCATTTCAGTCCATTCTTGTTTACCTTTGGTTACAGAAGGACAAAGTGCATGAAACTCGCACCACATTTCTGCGAAAACAGCCATTACCTGCAAAGGAAGAGTCCTTCTGGCACCTGCCCCGCTTGGAGAAGGTATGAAGCGCTTGATTGAACTCAGGGACACCTTCTAACTGTGCCCATATGCCCTGATAACACCCTTAGCACACAATGAAGGTACACACGAGGCTCTTGCCTCAGAGCTCCCTGAGACCCCAACCATAAAATGGTCCCTCTCTGGATGTATTCAAACATCAGCCCCTTTTGGACTTCAAGGTGGGATGTTTTTTGCAGCCATAAGCCCTGGAAGATAGGCAGCAGTCACCCAGGTAAGGGCTTAATGACTTATTTTCTAACTTGTTTGGTTCAGTTTCATGAGCTTCACCAGATGAGAAGCATCTCTATCTCCCTGTTCGTACTGGGTGGCCTTTGTTCTCTGCTGGTAGTCCCACAACTGCCCTGCACAAGCAAGAAAGTCAAACCAAAATGTCATTTTGGTAGCCTGCCATTTTATCAGCTCTCACCATACCCAATTCAAACCACAAGAGATGTTTCAAGAAGCATTTTCACCCCAAGAATTAGAGCTGTCCAGAAAGCCTGCACTCTTGAAACCTCTCTAAGCTGCCTGATTGACAATATTCACCCCAAGACTGAGCAAAGAGTCTAGCCAGGTTACAGATGTGTGTGACACTTCCTTTAATTGATCCAAATAAGAGCCAAGGTGAAGATTTCTTGTGCTAGCAATGGGATCTAAACATCTCCCTGAATTCACCTGCTCATCCTGCTGCGCTCTAGGGTACTTGTTTGAATTATGTTAGCTTTGTTTGTGGTGTAAATTACAGGGAAACTTCAAGTGAAGAGCTAGGGGGCATTTTAGGAAGGAAGGGAAAAAAGCTGGGCAAAGGGAATGGAAAGACGACGCCAGAAAGTTTGAAAGCACTGAAATCCTGCAGGGAGTTTACATGGCCAAAATCATATCTGGCATTAATAGATACCACTGCAGAGAGCCTCTCAGCCCACTGCCCCAGCCCTTGTTCTGATGGGGTTTGGGTTTTTTTTGCCATACTCTTGATTTCTAACAGCATTTTCAGTGACTTCCTGAAGCTAATTTGCTTGTACAAGTTGGAGAGTTTCAACCAAGAAATGTGTTTTGCACCACCTTGATGTATTCCTCTTACGTCCTGTCTAAGACTGTCCGATTAGCATATGTCAGTAATCATTTATCCCCGCTGCCTGTCAGCACAGAGCTGCTGCTGCAGCTAGTGTCAGGGAAAGAACATGACCGATTGCTGTTAAACAGATTGTGTAAGTCACACGAGATACTGGGGCAAGCCTCCTCTTTAGAGCTCCTCTCACCCCAGACCTTTCCATCACTATTCATTTTTCAGCCTGTGTTTTGCTTCATTCTTTCCCTTTTGTTTCATCCATGACTGTGGTTGTGTTCCTCCCCCAGCCACAGCCCTCAAACCTCCGAGTCTTTTCTTCTCTCTGCCTTTCCTCTTCCTCTCCTTCCCAGGAGCAGCATCCAGGGGAGGAGGGACAGCTCATTTTGCAGAACCTCTGCAAGTTCTCTCTACTCCTCCTTTCTCACTACATTAACCTGGCAGATTTGCCTTGTCCCAGCTGCAGATCTAACAGACACATCCAGAACTTGGATCAGGAAATCTGTTGCTCAGTTGAGTTTCAGTGCATGGTTTCCTCCATGGAAAAATAAGTTCTCCTGAACATCCATAAGCATTTACCCAGTTGAAAGCAGTAACAACCCAGAGAAATCTAATGGTTCCCAAAGACACTTGGTAGCTTCTAAACTGTGCTTTAACACCCCTGTAAAGTTGAGTTCTATATAGGTGGTGGTGGAATGGTCTTGAAAAACCAACTGGCCTAACCCTCCAACCAAACCCAGGGACTCCAGGAGTCACTCTGTCAATCCCTCCTTTACAAAGATGACGACAGAGAGCAGTGCTCCAGAGAGAGGAGGGAGCTTGTTCTTGTGGTTCTTCTGTCCTCATTAAACCTTTCTCAGGCTCCTCTATGATGTTGGTTAACTACTTTATGGCTTTTTTAAGACTCAGTGGCCTGTGGAAGCCAGCTGTTAGCACTGACCACTGTAGGCAGTTTACCAAAACACTACCTCTTTAATCCATATAATGCCCTTATTCTACTGTGCAAAAAGCAGAAGGAAAAGCAACCACAAAAATATCACTGTACAGAAAGCTTGTTAGCAGATTCCCATCTGCGTATTATTTCAGCTTTCTGTGACATTGTGCTGCTCTGGCCACTACAGAAAGTGCCCGTGACCTGGGAACAACTTCAAACTCTGGGCAAGAATATTCAGAGACCCTATTGCCCTGACCACAGCCCCACTTGGGAGTATTTTTCCATGTGATACGAGGCTGGTGCAAGGTGCAGGGGTATGACATTCTCAAGCCACTCCTTGTCACTCAGTCACCCCCTGTTATCTGGCTTGATGCCTTTCAGTCTGGCCTACTCTGGGCGTGGGGAAGCAATGCAAAGCACCCAGGTACTGAGATCGTTGTAACCCAAAACAGGGGGCAGCAGGAGGATGAGACTTTGTTCCTTTAGACCCATAAAAATCAACAAGGAGGATTTTACCATTCCCATCCTGACCCCTTACAGAGAGCTGCAGAAAGGGGCATGGATGTCACTACTGGCTCTAAAACAGACTTTCCATTCAGTCCCTGTAAGACAATCTCCTGGCACCATGCTAGAGCTCTTGAAGGGACTGGAAAACAAAAAAACAAAGGAGCTTTGCCCTCCCCACTAATTGCCTCCGCTTGCTCCCTGCGTTGCCAGGGCCACATGATATTACACACTCATTCAGTCAGTAAAGTATAGACAAATTGACTATATTTTCATTTGGCTTTAGGCTTCAGCCCCACTGCTTTAAAAAAATGGCCCACACCATTACACTAACTGGGTGATTTGCAGGCTCTCCCACACCGGGTGATGGCTCCTGCTCTGCATCTCGCTCTGAAGGACTGACCTGGCGTGTGGTCTCCTGGGCCCTGGGCTGAGACAAAAAGGCCACAGGGAGCCAGTC
Source organism: Rhinoptilus africanus (assembly GCA_013400135.1). NCBI lineage: Eukaryota > Metazoa > Chordata > Aves > Charadriiformes > Glareolidae > Rhinoptilus > Rhinoptilus africanus. The sequence continues at coordinate 581,300 of VXBO01005456.1, read as the reverse complement.
ATGTCCTGACTGGAGCTGGGGTTTTTTGTTTGTGGTTTTGGGGATTTTTTTTTTTTTTGTACAAAACCAAACAGAAGTTAACTCCTTACTCACTTCAGCCAGATGCTTCTACTGCCCTCCTCTTCCTCAGTCACCCCTCAAGACAAATGACCTCTGCCTGCAGTGACATAATTCCTGGGCTCAGGTTTTGAAACCAGCAAGTCAACACTTGCTACTCCACAATAGATTTCCAGGGCTCTGTCAAGTCAGCCCAGAAGAATTCTGGTTGCGACACCTCATGCAGCAGTGAGGTAGGAGAGAATTCACCCATGTGTCAAAACAGCTCCATGCACCACGTGCCACTGACACCCACCAGGGTTTTTCCTTCGCTCATTAGAGAATTCCCACCAGCAGAGACATTCAAGGTGGCTTTCCAGGGAGAATAGTCTTGTTTACTTGACCAAACAGGGGGAGGAAAGAAAATGCAGCAACTTTGGACAACACTTTTGTCAACATGCGCTGCCTTCCCAAGCAGATGAAACGAGCTGCTCTCGATGCGCGATATGAATAAGCGATAAGCAATTGACGAGCAAGTGTTCGGGTACCTTGGCAAAAGACTTAATTTGCAACCTGGCACAAAATCAAAGGCTCTGTCAACGGCTGAGCGGCTCTCCTGCGTATGCCTTGCGTTACCTGGGAAAGCTCTGTCAGGTAAATTTCCACTGAAAGTAATTAGAGGAATCCCCACTGTATAAACTTTGCAGCAAAATTCTGGGCTCCAGAATTTGATTCTCACCAGGGATCCGATATCTGCTCACAGCCTGATCCTTCATCAGAATTAACAGTTGAGGTTTAACACATACACACAAAAATGTTCCACATTTTTTTTTAATGCCTTACTTCTATTTTTGTCTAAAGAGCTGAACTGACAAGCACAGCTCACGTAATCTTGCAACTGTTGTCTTGTCAGAAAAGCTGTGGATTCTGCTTAAATAACCTCGGCTTGATACGCGCAGCGCATGGCGGGCTGGCTTGTCAGGTAGAGCATTTGTCCTCCCAGGTCTGAGGGCAGCAAAGCTTCATGGAGTTGGAGTGTTACAAAACTTGTCTTGTGGAGCCTAAATAGTGGTTAAAGGATAAAGCAAAGAGTTTTCTGTCACCATAGCCAACTTCCTTTCAGATGGGATTTTGGCTGACCAAATTAAAAAAATTTTAAAAAATCAGTGTCACCTGATGACTGTTCAGTGGCCCAAGTGACATGAATTGGTAGGTCCCAGCCCAGCAGTGATGACCAGTGGCTTTCAGTGATGACCTGTCTACAACAGGCACAATCCCTCCCCCTCCAAAAAAAATACAACACACTGCAGGGCTCCAAATAGGCAGCAGAGACCCAGCTACCCTGGGCACGATCCCTGCACATCTCCACTGGGACCAGAGCAGAGATGTCACCTCCCACACCACAGCCATTCTGTGACTCCAGGCTCCAGACCCTAGTCACCATCACTACATTTTCTTGCGTATTCTTGCAGGCTTCCTTGTTTTGCCTAACAGCTGAAACTTCCAGCAATGCATTTCCTTCCAGTTGCTGCATTTCCTTGATCCAGCCTTTCCCAGTATCTCTTTGCACATGCCCTGGACACTCAGCCTCTCCATCACAACCTTACTCTGTCTTCTGCCTTGCTCAGCCCTTCCTCATGTCTCCCTCGGACACGATAACCCACCATTCCTCTGCCATTTTCACTGCTCTCCAACATCTCCAGATTGATGCAAGAAACCACCACCCCTCCCTGTGCAGCCTTATAGTCCGGGCCATATCCAGGGCAGGTCCCACCTGCATCCAAGCCCTGGTGTCCAAAGGCAGCAACAAGCCACTGTTGGCAACCAATGCCCATTCCTGTTACAGAGATAGTCACCTGTGAAGGAACAAATATGGGGTGCTTGCAGCAGAGTAAAACCACACATGCTGTGTTGGGTTACAAGTGGGCCCCTACTATTGCTTTCGGTGCTACTTACTTTTTCCTACACAAATCCACAGAAATACTTTTTTAATGGACTTGGAGTTTCAATCATGGACCTATCCTGCCTTCTGCAGAGAGGCTATTTACCAACAGAAAACTTAGTTTGAAGTAAAATTCTTGCCTGGCATGAAAAGAGTCAAGATTCAAATCTCAGAAACACAGGGGGACAGCGTGAAAGCTGCCAGCGCTGGTCCAACCCCGGGACATCTGCCAAGGGGGCCACGTGCTGGGTTACAGCTCCAGTGGGTTAATTCTCCTTTACTTATGCTATTGCCCAGACCAAGGGACCAGTGAACCCCAGCAAACATCTGTGGCCCTTATTTTCAGGAGGGATAAAAAACCCCAAATCTCCAGGGGGCCTTAAATACAGCAGCTAAAATAGCTGAGCACTTCTTGAAACCTTCCTGGGTTTGAAGCAAATAAAGACCATTTAGCCCAGACCCTCTTGCCCTAAATTTCCCTACATTCTTGGAATTAGAAAGGTGGGGAGAGAAAAACCAACCCCATTCATTAAACTGGTTTAGCGCACTGCCGCCAGGAAAAGCCACAGTATTTGTAACCCTAATCATCCAACACACACCTCCGAGCGCAGCTCATCTTGGACAGAATAACGTCTGTTTTAAAAATACCTGCCTCTCTCTAACTTGTCATGGCATTTGTTGACAACCCTATTGAAAGCCGCTCTCAATGCAGCTGTGAAGGATCTTTCAGCACCTCTTTCTCTTTCCTAGACAGTTTTTGAAAGGGAGGGGAGGAAAAAAAAAAAAGCCATCAATACAGGGGGAAAAAGGCATCAGCAGCCAACATCGGCTGATGAAGCGCCTCACCTGGGCCCCCAGCGCACCGCCTCCAATTAAATCAAAATGGTTTGTTTTTAATGGTCTTTTACACTGACAAGTGGGCTATCATTCCAGGCCTAGAGAGCTGTCAGGGAGCCGAGGCAAATCCTCCGTTGATAATGCCCAATGCTTCCAATTAGGAGCCGAGGCCGCTCCTGGCGCACTAACGATTCCCCAGCCTCCCCCAAGGCCCCTTCGGCGCTGGCTGTTTCGTCTTCCCTCTTCCTCCGCCGCAAATTACTGACACAAAACGGAGGCGCCCCGGTGCCTCCTCACCACGCCGGGCCCCGGCCCTGTTGGATTTAATGAGGCGATGGAAGTTTTTGCGGATCTTTCGCTAAATTCTTTTCTTGTTTGACAGCTGCTTGAGTGTTGACCTTATAAAAGATTTAGTGTTTCTCATTATTTTCTGTCAAGCTTTACAAGTGATAGCTTCACGGAAATCATTTGCATCTCGATGTGCGCGCGCGGTTTTTGCCTGTACGGGGATGCTCGGCACGGCGTGCGTCTGTGTGTACACCCTACCTCTCTCCGTATTGTGTATTTCATTCCCTCCTCCCTAAAAAAAAAATCTACAAACATGGCACTGTTGTTTTTGTTGGTTTGGGGGGGAAAAAAAAACAGGAGAGGACTTAAAAGGCCCAGGATTTGTTAGACTCTTGTAAATGAGGGAGGTTTTTATAAAGGAATAGAGATTGGTTTCCTGTAAAGAAAGCTCAAGAAAGTGTTTTGTCACCCGCTAAAAGGATTCGATCAAATGGATGATGGAAAAACTAGGCTGAGTCTAGGGGCAGCTTTGTTGTTAAAGTGAAAAATCGCAGAAGGCTGGGAAGCTGCCTTTGCGCAGGCGGGCAGAGCCCGGCAGGTGCTGGGAGAGGAGCGGGGGCAGCCACATCTCCCCGCAGCCGAGCGGGGATCCTTCCAGGGCAGGAGGAGAACCTGGTGTTCGCTCCAGCCCTTTTCACAGGTTCATTCTCAAAACCTCCCACAAACCATTTAATCCAGCTGCGTCAATTAAAACTTCCCCCCTTCCCAGGGTGACCCATCTGCCTCCCCCCCACCCCAGAAGCTAATCTTCCTGACCACCCCAGGGTGCTTGCAGGGCCCAGCAGCTACAGCACACACACCCCCAGCATCCATCTCAACGACAACCACCCCAACAGCACCCACAAACCCCTGGCCGGTCTCTGGCGTGCGCGCTCTGCTGCTGTCAGAGGAGCTCTGTTGGTCTGTATCAGCTCAGCTCTGCCTTCCCTGTACCAGCCCAGCCTTTCTGCATCTCACATGCGATTTATTAGCCCGCCATTAACATACCCGCTTCTGTTTGCAACATACACGTTGTTGTACTAATGCTTGACAAGTGATCATTTACAGTCCCCCAACCTAAAACATTACTGTAACTGAGAAACCCAAATAAAAATAACCCCCAAACATTTAAGTTTTAGGAGTGATAAGGGTTTTCTTTATTGCCCCTCTAATTCTCTGAAGCAAGCACTGACATTACAACATCCCAGCTGCAAGTGTCCTGCAGGTTTTAATTTGTCAATAACAAATGCAAAAAACAGCAAAACATTGCTTCTAATCAGCAGCTGAAAACCACTGCAGCTCCATCACCCTGCAAGGAAAGCCACCCAGCTTGTGCCTACAAACTATATTCCCATCCTGCTACAGTCAATGCCCCAAATCCATGATACAGACTAAATCTTGGCATAACAGCCCATAACCCCATCAGAGTAATGGTAAAGATCATCAGCTGTCTCTGGAGGAGGTACCTTTGGGTTCATCATTTAAAATATGAATTAGAAGAATCGGAGATGAGGATTCATCACTGGCATTGACTTCTCAACACCAGTCTCTGTCATAGTAAGACCTTTGACCCGAGGACACCCTTATCTTGACTCTAATTACTGGCCTGGGACTAATCCATACTTCTCAACTGTCCCTCATTATGAGAGGCTTTCTCATTTTTTTAAAACAACACTTGTCCCCTGTCCTACACCTGGTGCTTCCCACTCACTCATGCTGAGGGCAGAAGCTGGCATCCCTCTCAACTTTGTCAAGGGTTTTGCTAATTTTAATTACTGCCAGTTGTGGCTCAGTGTGACACTTCTCACCTGGGAGCTTTGTACCAAGGCTGGAGTGAATAAACTGCTCTTTCCTCCCCCCGGCTTCAACCCAATCCCAGGCAGAAATTTCCCCCTGCCCAGCTCCCAGCCCCGGTGGGCAGGGAGCACACCGGGGAAGGCAGAGGCACACTTGAGGGAAGCGGCTCAGCTGTCCTTACCTGCAGGGACTGGATTTTTCTAACAATCCTAGCTCCGAGGGGAAAAACTCCTGCATCTTTAAGGGGAGACTGGAGTTGACCCAGCTGGGGATTGCCCCTGACAGCTCCCAGGGGCTGCCCACCTACTGCAGCAGCCCTTGGTTGTGTCTCCCCAGCTTTTCCCTCCCGGAGAGGGGTTATGTCACTGCTGCTACTTGTGAGAAAACAAAAACATCCAGAAACAACTGTCTGAAGTTCAGCACTCAAATGCATATTTAAGTACCTGAACGCCTTCCTCCAGAGAGGGGGAATAGCTAAATACGCTTTGTTTGTCTTGATTAATGAGATCACTAGCAAGCTTTTCAGGGCAAAGACTGCTGTGTATTTTTACATATGCAAAACCTGACATCCAGCCTGAGCAGAGTGGGGGAAGCGGGAGGCAGCTCGGCACATCCGCACAGGGCAGATGAATGGCTCAAGGAATTGTGCTGGGGCAGGTAAAGCCCATGGGCCCCCACGGTAATCCCACTCTGTACATGAAGATGTTCCCACATCTCGATAACTCCACACCTACTCTGTAGGCTTGTCGCATGCAGCTGTGTGTAAACCCACCGCTCACCCCAAAAGGGCCCTGGACCTTTCTCCCCCAGATGAATTCCCCTTTGTCTATTTGTCAGGGGCATTTGTTCATCTCCTCCCCACCTCAAAGGCAATTCCTGGGGAGAGGCTGCTCATGTGTTTGTTGGGCAGGTCATGCACAAGTCCCTGACTCCAAGGGGGGGCTTCCCTGGGAGCTCTGAGCCCATCCCAGCCCCTCAGTGAAGCACACACATCCTGTGTTGTAGAAAATAAGTCATATTTATTTCAGGGTCCATCTTAAGGCATGCCAGTATCTGAAAGTGTCAGACAATCAAGGCACCATAGTAAGACTACAGGATCCTGTTGCTAGAGCAGAATAAGAATATCCTGAAGTCAACCAGAAAACTAGTTCTCATTCTAAACAGGTTAATTTTTTAACTTCAGGTGGAGCAACGTCTCCCAAACAGGCAAACCCCTTTGCGCTAATCTGCAGTCTCTTCCCTGTTTGTGCTACAACCTATTTTCTTTGGCCGGCTGTAACCAATCTTCTATCTGCTCCTTTCCTTATAGGTTGGGCCTCATCTCAGTACTTTTCCAGACCGTGATGCTCGTAAAAAGGCATTCAGTGCCTCCCATTGAGAAGTGCCTGCAAGACACAGTGGGACCACAGCACTGCGCTGGCCATCACAGCCCTTTGGCACTGCAGTAGCCATAGGATTTCTCTCTTGTTTTAAAAAGTTATGCTAATGCAACTATAGCCAAATACATCATAAATATGAGGGGCATGATTCTGTCTCAGCCTGTTCATTGCTTCATGTCAGACACACACCACCTTACCCTGTCGGATCACCACGATTCTCACTGTGCTCAGGGTCACAACACTCACACCAGGAACAGGGCAGCGTTCGCACCAGTACAGCCCCACAGGGAAAGCAGGACAGTTCACTGTCTGTTCTGAACAAATACCTTAAACGCAATCATATCACAGGCAATATCAAGTCTATGCTATCTCATAACCCATCAGTCCTTCTCATTTTGTTGCCAAACAAGCTTCCCATCACTGCCTGATCCAGCAAAGCCCTTGCCTGTGTGAAGGCATGCAGACGCCTGCTTTAAGCACTCTGCCAAACGAAGGCCTCACCGCAGAGCAACACCTTCACTTGAAGATAGCCCCAGCCAGTTCCACACACACCCTGGAACAGCTGCTGGTGCCTGGCGTCCCTCAGGGTTGAGCCTTTCCAAGGAGCTGCCAAACAAACTCAGACTCCTCCAACACCAACTCAACATCACAGCACCCAAACCCCAGCCTGGTCACCAACAGGGGACAGCAGAGGCTCAGAGAGGTGCCAACACATTAAAATCCATCTCCTCCCAACAGGGCATTTCATCTTAAGAAAATAACACTTGGTAATAACTGTGATTGCTTTAATTGTGTAATATTTAATTATTTCTAAGTAGTCTGATTCTCACATCTACTGTTAAGTCTCAGATTGCACCAGATAATAAAAAATACTCAAGTCCAATGTTACCTTTCAGTCTTTATATTCCTCATCCCACTGGCACTTAGAGACCTCAAGTGTGCACCCCAGGGCCATACTCCAAGGGGTTGACATCTGCATCCTGGGCAGCCCCAGCTCAGGAGGGAGCCAATAACAGGCACTGCAGAGGGGTGGACGTGCCCAGCATGACTTCACCCCACACGCCTCAGCACTGAGGCTACCCCAGCCTACCTATGCAGACCCACCAGCAACCAAGGGACACAAATAAGCCATGCTGAGCCCAGGGCTTGTCCCCTACCTGACTTCCAGCCCAACTTTTAAACCCAAACCTCAAAGCACAGAGCATTTCATAACATTAAACTCTAGTGCTCAAGACACAAAACCAAAATGAACTACAGGAGCAGCTTTTCCTACCTCTCACAGGACAAAGAAGGCTCCACACCAGCTGCTCTGGCACTTCCAGCACCCCCTCCTTGGGGGAAACTGGTGCCTCAACCTGCCCTTTATATAAGGAAGCAGCTGTAGCAAACTCCACCCTGCCCACACCTGAGCTGAGGGGGGAAAGAAATCACCTGCTCCACACCAGGGAAACCCTGGTATTTAGTTCTCTTTTTTTAGTACAGGCCTCTAAATAAAACCCATCTGAAATAACCAGGAGGGTAACAGTAGGGTCTGCCATGCTGGCAGAGATGGATAATAACAAGAGACCCTTCCCACCTCCCTATGGGGGAAGAAAACCAGCTCTTAAATGACTTGTCTTGCTAAAAATGACAGTGTGTACAAGCGTGTGAGAAGCTCAGGCAAAGGTTTGCCCTGCTGCCAGGCAGGAGCCATGTCCAGCTCTTGGTCCAGCCACAGCATCCATGCCCACCTGCAGTGGCTGTTCGGGTCCCTGGGGTGTGCAGAGGGAAGGAAGCCTCTCCAGCGAGTCCTACATCCCTGGAAAAGGGCTGACAAACAAACGCAGCACGAGCCAAGCCCACACAAACCTGCTGATTCGGGATCATCCAAGAAGCCACAAAAGAGACCAGGAAGCCAAAAAGCAATAGCGGAGTCAAAAGTGTGTTCAGGAGGAGATATCACTGCATGGGGCTCGTAGCCAACGGACCTGCCCCCCTGCGCCCCGAAATCCTGGGCAGAGTCGGGCCCCAAACGGCCCGAGTCCCAAGGTGCCACCTCGGACTCGTCCCCATCGCGGCCCCCGCTCCCCACCGCCGCCATCCCCTGGCCAAGCTCACTGTGGGGCACAACCAAGCCGCAAACCGGGCGCCCCCTCCGCTGCCCCCCGCCCCGGCCGTGCCGGCAGAGCCCGGTCCCGGGGTCCCGGCCGCCCTCCGGCGCCGGAGGCTCCTTGTCCTGCAGTGACACCCACTGGTAAAGGGGGCTCTAACGCTGCTGCGGGTTCCCCACGGCCGGGCCCTGCTCCTCCCCGTCGCCGCGACCCGCCGGATGACTATCCCCCCCTCTTTCTGCCGTTTTCCCCCACCCCGAGCCGCCCTACCCTTCTCCCTCTCATGAAGATCCGTTAATTTCCTTACCGGAGCATCCCGCCGAAGCCTGTCGCTGCTGAGCATCCCTCTCTGCGCCTGCCTGGGAACGGCCTCTCCGAGCACGCAGCTTGGGTTCAGAGAGAAATTCAGTACAACAGCCTCCAGGGATTTTCCTGCCTAAGCCAGACCCCTTCAGGATACTGATCTATGCGCCCCCAGCAGATAATTCTAGACTAACTCTTGCTATAGCCACAACTGCAGCCCAAACCCTCCATCCCCTGGCTCAGACATGGAGGTAACGTCCCCCAGCTTTCTCAGGGCTCTATCCACACCCCAGCCCTCCAGGAACACCTTGCCCCATGGCTAAACCAGCAGTGGACACTGGTGCCAGGAGAGCCTGACCCTGGCTGTCGGCAAGATGGGATGCACGGCAGCTCCCAAAGCTGTCAGAGTCCTAGAGCCAACCCTGGGGTGTGACTGGGGCTTGTGAGGAGGTGAGTGGAAAAGCAGCTGGCACCAGGGGTCTCTTCTTTTCTGGTCCACGCCTGTTATTTGTGAACAGGAACAGTCTACGGTCTGAGAAATGGGTTTTAAAGGCAGATGTGCACAAGGAAGGCAGTGCACGCTGCTTGGTTGTCTGTACACAGGATTTCCTACTTGTGCTGGGAGCCAGAGAAAAACCATTTGGACGCTACTTGTGCAAGGTCCAGTGAAGTATGATGGGACACTACATATGGCTGGAATGGGGCATGTTTCTGCCTTGGGGAATCTAGTTCTGAAACAATAATAATAATATTAATAATTCATATTAATTAATGTCAGCCACACGGACATTAGAACATGAGTAGCAAGTGCATCTGTAGCTGCTGGGAGCTCCAAGTGTGGCCTGGGAGTGACCATCTCTGTCCCCAGGGCCTTGGCTAGGGATAGCAAAATACAGTGTTTGCTTAGGAATGAGGACTGGACCCCACACACTTACCCCCCAAAATCTTGCACAGCATCAGTGAGTGGGTCTGATCTGGAAACTTCCTTGTGGGTGTTTGAAGGCGGGTGCTTTATTCAAGAGAAGGAAATACAGCAGTAGACTCACCAACTGAAACCTGTGCCTGCATAGCTGATCCAAATCCTTATTCCAAACCCATTCCTGATGCCAGCCCTGCTCCCTCTTCTGATTCCATTCCTGGTCCCAAACACAACCTCAGTGCTGGTCCTAGTCTCAGTGCCAATCTCCATCCCAAATGGGGTCTACTGGTTGGACAGGAAAGCTGACAGACCCATGAGCCAAAACAGTCACACTGCAAAGAGCTAGAAAACCCCATCGGCGTCTCTGCCCCATTTCATACTGGGACCAGTTCCTGCACATCTGTAACTCTGGGCCACCCCAAAGTGGAGCCTGGGCCAGCCCTGCCTGGGGACGCAGATGCTGCAAAACCGCCCCCCAGCAGACCAGGACCCGTCAGCCTGTCCCCCAGTCCCTGGCACTGGGGCAGCACCTTTGTGCTGGGAGGGAGACAGGGCTGAGCGGCAGCAGGGGTCTTTCACAAGGGACAGGGAGGACAAGCAGCCCCCAGTGCCCGGTGGGGGCAGGCTGGAACCGGGGCTGATGCTGATTTTGTCCCTGGTCTTATCCTCTATAAAGTTCTTTTGTTCCTCTGCCCCGATCCCAGCCGGCCCCGAGCCTGCAGGGCCGAGGGCAGGAGGTGCTGGGGGCCCTGCCTGCGCCGCTGCCCGACAGCTGGCAGCCGGGCTTCCCGTGGGGGGGGGGTCTCCCCTCCTCGATCGCCTCCAAGCTGCCGGCCAAGGGCGTCTTTGGAAGAGGGACAAGATGCAGCTGCCTGGCCGGGAAGGGGGAGAAAAGAGGAAATCGAGTATTTGAGAAATAACCAGCGACATCACTTCAAAGTGGCGCAGCTTCACGCACCCGGGTGTGGACGTTTTCCTCATCTCCGCGCCGAAGGCTCTACCCCCAGGAAAAGCCCCTAAATAAAGCCCCGAGGAGGCAGGAGTCTGTCTGACCCGGAGGAAGGTGGGAGCCAGTTCCGAAGATCAACAGCAGCAAAATCCCCCGACGGGGCGGGAGGGAGGAAACTTTGTACCTCAGGGAGAAACGGGCAGGGAGCGGGCAGGGCTGTCAGCCCGATCTGGAGCTATCGGGGTTTTATTTAAAACGGGATTAGCGGCTGAAAAAACCCGCCTTGTGCGCGGTCTCTTCCCAGTTGCACCAGTAGGTACGGCCGCTGGGCGCTGGGCGAGCGGGAAGAGCGGCCCCTGCTCTGCCGCGGGGGGCGGGGGGCGATGCCCGCGTCCGCCTGCGCTAAAGGACCTCTCCGCTCCTTCACAAGCGATTTTGAGGGGATTCAACGAAATTCGCGGCTCCCAGGCTCATCTCGGGCTCAGAGCAGCCGCCTCTGCTCTGGGGCTTTGGGGAAGGTTTCGGTGCTTTTCCTTTTGTTTTTCTCTCTCTTTCTTTCTTTCTTTCTTTTTATTTTTTTTTTTATTATTTTTTTTTTTTAATTCTAACGCCCAGCAAAACTTTCCCTGCTTGGGAGGGACCGGCAGATCGGCTAATTGCGGGGGGAGGCGAGCAGAAAGCAGCAACCCCTCGACATCCCCCTCCCCACCTCCCCT